>MU719312.1:1477-13914 GCA_026770625.1 Nicotiana glauca | reverse complement strand
ATCAACCGGAATTCGCCAAAATTCAAACTTCGCCAATTCAAGCCTAATTCTACACCGGACTTCCAAATTCGATTCCGATTGCTCTCCTAAGTCAAAAATCATCCCCCAAAGCTAACCGAACCACCGGAATTCACATCCAAGCCCTCTAACCACATATTCAACTTCCGGTTGACTTTTCTAAAATAAGCTTCCTTCTAAGAGGCAATGTGCCTTATTTTCAACCAAAACCAATTCAATTACACCCGATCGACTCTAATACTGATATTGAGACATGAAGCAACACAATAAGGGAAAAAACGGGGCGATAACTCACGTGACGACGGGCCGGGTCGTCACAGATTTTAACTTCATTGGAATGATAGAGGTAGCTTCCATAGGACAGTCTGGAGGAATCGTCATATTATGGCTACCAAATATTTTTAATGTCGAACCAGTGGCAACTACTGCACAAGAAATCCATTGTCACATTCAGGTGCAACCTTTTCCTTTTAAATTCTTATTTACTACAATATATGGTAGTACTGATTTAGCTAACAGACAGTCTTTATGGGAAAATATAATGTCTGTGTATTATCATTATAAAGGACCATGGCTCATAGGGGGAGATTTTAATGAAATAACTCATGCTGTTGATAAATTTGGAGGACTTCCTATTAATAATTCACGTTCAAATAAATTATCAGGCAGTCTAAATTATTGTCATTTAACTGATTTAGGATATAAAGGTAGTCGTTATACATAGACCAATGGTAGGCATAACAATTTTAACATACTTAAACGTATTGATCGTATAGTAGCTAATTATGATTGGCTAAATCAATACCCAGAGGCACTTGTGACACACCTGCCACATACACACTCAGATCACTGTCCTGTTAAACTAGAACTTCATTACTATCCACTACCTCAAAAAAAAATATATTTAGATTCAAAACATTGTGGATTACACATCCTGCCTTCACTTCTGTTATTAAACAAGCATGGACGGATAAATTATAATTGATACCTGCTATAAATCATTTTACTAATATAGTGCAAGAATGGAATACAACAACGTTCAGCAATATTTTTAAAGAAAAAGGAAAATACTGGCTCGTTTAGGTGGTATTCAGTCTTCTACCGATTATCCAACTAGTATCTTCTTACATAACCTAGAATACCTTTTAACAATAAAATTTAATAAAATACTAAGGCTTGAAGAGGAATTTTGGAAGTTAAAATCACACATTGACTGGTTAAATAATCGTGATGCAAATACTTAATCTTTCCACCTAACTACTATAAATCGTAGAAGACATAATAAAATAACTGCTATTCAAGAACATGGGAGAAATTGGATAACGAATCATCATCAAATACAAGAGAATATTACTTAGTATTACAAGAATCTATTGACAACTCAAAAAATTGTTTCTTATTCGAAAAATAATTTACTTCCTTTTAATGTTCTAACAAGTGATGATCAGAATTGCTTAACAAAACTCTTATAAGATTATGAAATTACAAATGCAATAAATTATTTCCAACCTTTGAAAGCACCTAGGCCAGATGGACTTCACCCTTTCTTTTACAAAAAATATTGGGACACCATTGGTGACTCTGTTAAATATTTCTACCATAAAGTTTTTCTTGATTAACAAATTGATCCTTCTGTTAATACAACTTTCATATGTCTCATTCCAAAAAATAATAATGCTTTAACAATACCTCATGTCACGACCCAGAATTCACTAAGGGTCGTGGTGGCGCCGGATACTGCTGTCAGGCAAGCCAACCAAATTACTTAATCCGAATCTCATTTTAATACTTTTGAAATTTAGGATTTTCCTTCAAGTTTGGCAATTTTAAAAGATAATGGTCTCAAATCGAATTCAAATGATAAGAAGTTAATAAAATATTTCAAACCATCTCAGAACCCGGTGTCACAAGTGCATGGGCATCTATTGATAAGGAAATAAAATACAACATCCATCTGAAATACAGTATTCTGGAAGGGACTGCTCTAGCTGTGGCCGTCTCGAATAATGCAGCTCACCTAGTCCCATAATCATCCGTGCTGCTACGCCCAGTAGGCCGCTAGAGTTACATATACATGTGCAATGAAAATGCATAGAAGTGTAGTATGAGTACGTAAATAATGTGTATTCAATGAGTATCCCGCCTAAGTTCGAATAAGTAGAGACGAGAGGTCGACTTCAAGACTTGCTAGAGGTCGAATAAAATATACTAAAAATGTGAGAAAATCATGGATTCATATAGTAGTTCTAACTCACGAAGTCGGAAAACAGGTAAACACCATAATAAGGGATTTTCAAGGTTTACTTTTCATTATCTTATCAATTTATATCAAGCCATGAAAGGCAATATCAACATTTAAAATTCCCAGGCAACAATATATATCATGCGCAAATCATGCCGAAGTCAACAGCCCACTCCAACAGAAATGTAAACTGTGCACTGCCGTAGGTCGAACGACTCGAACCACAGATGCATCTATTACCCCGCTCGCGAACTATCCATGCAACGCGGTCAGTATAAATAAACAATCACCCTGCTCGTGAATCAATCGTGTGAAGCAAGTTCACACAAAAATACATGCTCAAATAGCCAATTAAGGATTTATCAGGGAGTATTTGTCCAATTAAAAGCCAGTCCACTTTTTATTAATTTAAGAAATTAAAGTTTAATCCTTTTTGAAATTCATTTACTAATTTAATGCGATCTAAGAAATCCAAGCTATCAATGAGCTTACAATTAATCCAAATATAGTATGCTTTTGGGTCCTAACTACCCGGACAATAGCATAATAGTAGCTACGCACGGACTCTCGTCACCTCGTGCGTACGTAGCCCCCAAAATTAGGAGCACATAATCAATTATTTCACCTATGGGGACAATTCCCTCTGAGCAGGTTAGAAAGGATACTCACCTCACTCCGAAGATCCATAACCAGAATTCCACGCCCTTCCGAAAACTCTAATTGATGCACCACGCTCCAAAACTAGCCAACGGTTACGCAAAATCCATTAATATATGCTCAAATATTCATTACAATCTAATTTATAGAAATTCCTAAACCCAATCAAAAAGTTGACCAAAATGCCCTCGGGCCCACGTTCCCGGAATTCAAAAATTTTCGAAGATAAAGTTTACCCATGACCTTAGGAACTCAAATATAAGATTTTCACTAAATTCCATACTCAATATCGTGATTAAATTCCAAGAATATAATTTCTAGGTTTTTCCCTCAAACCCCAAATTTTTCTACACAATTCATGCTTAAATCCATACATAATTGATGTATTTAACTCATAATAGGTGGGGACATCTTACCTTGTCGTTGATGTCGAAAATACCCTCTTGAAGCTCCCCAAAATCGCCCATGTCAAGTACTAAATGGGAGAAGAATTACCAAACCGCGAGTTTAAAATAACCTTCTGCCTCCAGCTATTTCAGTACCTGTGGTTCATTGACCGTTTCTGCGGTTACGCAAGTGCGGTTAAAATGCCGCATCTGCGGTCCTCAGTGGGCCACCCCTTTCTCGCTTCTGTGCCAAGCCTCCCACAAATGCGGTGCCGCTTCTGCGGAACTCTGACCGAATCTGCGATCCACCCCAAGTCGCACTCCTCTGCTTCTGCGACCAGTTTTCCACAGATGCGGTCCTGCTTCTGCGGAACACTGACCGCATCTGCGGTCCTCGTGCCCTTGACCAAAAATTGCTTTTGTGTCTCCCTTTCCGCTTCTGCGGGGCGTTAACCGCAAAAGCAAAAATACCAACAACCAGATCTTTGAGCTGTCCAAAATCACAATTTCGATCCGTTAACCACCCGTAATCCACCGAAGGCCCCCCGGGACCCTAACCAATCATACCAATCATTCCCAAAATGCATTATGGACTTGTTTTAGGCCTCAAATCACGTCAAACAACACGAAAATCACGAATTACACCCCAATTCAAGCTTTATGAACTTTAGAATTTCAAACTTATACTTCTGATGCTTAAACATATCAAATCACGTCCGATTGACCTCTAATTTTGCGCACAATTCATATTCGACATTATGGACATACTCTAACTTTCAGAATCGGATTCTGACCCCGAAACCAAAAAGTCCACTTCCGGGCAAACCTCTCAAATCCTCTGAATTCTATCTTTAGCCAAATGGTTCCAAAATGACCTACGGACCTCCGAATTCACTTCCGATTGCGCCCCCAACTCCAGAATCACCATACGGAGCTATTCATTGTCTCGGAATCTCAAACGGACATTGATAACACTGAAATGCACTTCAAGCTAAACTTATGAATTTTCTTCGAAAATGCTAACTTCCACAATAGGCGCCAGAACACTCCCGGGTTATCCAAAACCCTAACCGGGCATACGCCCAAGTCTGAAATCATCATACAAACCTGTTGGAATTTTCAGATCCTGATTCCGAGGTCATTTAGTCAAAATTCCAATCCTAGTTCATTCTTTCAACTTTAAGCTTCCGAAACAAGAATTCTCCTCCCAAATCAACTCTGGACTTCCCGAAATTTAACTCCGACCACAAGTACAAGTCACAATACTTGAAATAAAGCTACTCAAATCCTTAGGTCAATGGCCCGCTCCAACAAAAATGTAAACTGTGCACTGCCGTGGGTCGAACGACTCAAACCATAGATGCATCTATTACCCCACTCGCGAACTAGCCATGTGATGTGGTCAACATAAATAAACAATCACCCTACTTGCGAATCAATCTTGCGACGCAGGTTCACATAAAATACATGCTCAAATAGCCAATTAAAGATTTATCAGGGAGCATTTGTCCAATTAAAAGCCAGTCCTCTTTTTAACAATTTAAGAAATTAAAGTTTAATCCTTTTTGAAATTTATTTACTAATTCAATTTGATCTAAGTAGTCCAAACTATCAACGAGCTTACAATTAATCCAAGTATAGCATGCTTTTGGGTCCTAACTACTCGGACAATAGCATAATAGTAGCTATGCACGGACTCTCGCCACCTCGTATGCACGTAGCCCCCATAATTAGGAGCACATGATCAATTATTTTACCTATGAGGACAATTCCCTCTTACAAGGTTAGAAAGGAGACTCACCTCGCTTTGAAGATCCATAACCGGCATTCCACGCCCTTCCGAAGAATCTAATTGATACACCACGCTCCAAAACTAGCCAACGGTTACGCAAAATCAATTAATATATGCTCAAATATTCATTACAATCTAATTTATAGAAATTTCTAACCCCAATCAAAAAGTTGACCAAAATGCCCTTGGGTCCACGTCCCCGGAATCCGAAATTTTTCGAAGATAAAGTTTACCCATGACCTTAGGAACTCAAATATATAATTTTCACTAAATTCCATACTCAATATCGTGGTTAAATTCAAAGAATATAATTTCTAGATTTTTCCCTCAAACCCCAAATTTTTCTACACAATTCATGCTTAAATCCATACATAATTGATGTATTTAACTAATAATAGGTGGGGACATATTACCTTGTCGTTGATGACGAAAATCCCCTCTTGAAGCTCCCCAAAATCGCCCAAGTCAAGTGAAAAGTGGGAGAAGAATGACCAAACCCCGAGTTTAAAATGCCGACATCTTCTCGGACGATAGCGGCACCAAAATGCCCGTGCGGCACCTTTAGTCACCCCGAACTATAGGCCATCCTTTCGTCTTTCCCAGGTTTTCTAGCACGATCCAGTGCTTGTGGTGGAACTTTCCAAGGAGGCTTGCTTCAACTGTGCCGCCCGACCAATGTCTAGGCTTGAAGCCTTGACTAACTGTGGCTCTTCTCATCTTTGGATCACATCCATGCGTGCACCCAGGGTTGGCTAAGGACATGCAAGTCCTTCGCTTAGACTGAGCATCGCTCTTACGTGCACTGCCTAATCCTCAAGCTTGACACTTGCCTCGTACATTCACACCCAGCTTGTGCTTCGCCCAAGTAGGGCAACCTTTAGTCCTTGGACTTTGTCATGTGCATCTTTCATAAAATGCCCATATTTGCCTTTGGCATAGCCCAACATAGCTCTCGCGACATACTTCTATCCCGCATAGTGCTGTGTCGCCCTACAACTGAACGTCTAAGACAACGGCCCCTTGCTTGCCTAGCTGAACCCAAGCCAAGCTCACAAGTTGGCACATGAGGCCCCTAAGATAGGTGCTTCAAGTGCCCAATCGGCACGGAGGTCTCCATCCAACACTTCGGCAGCCCGCTGGGCCTAACCATCCAACACGTCAAGCCTCCAGCGCTCGTTTGGTACCCAAAGCTATCCCTAAGGCGTTGCACCATCCATAGAGTTCCCAAGCTCGTATGGATACCTATGACACTCCTTTGAGATGCCTAGGAAGGCCCCTGAGGTTCCCACTCAGAGTAGCTCATATGGTGCGGCTCTGTAGCAGCCCGCACAGAGGAGGAAGGCTGAGCTTCAAGACCTATACCCCCCTATATATGCTTAAAATAAAAAGTCCCATGACTCCGCAGTAACCATGCTCTGGTCAGAGGATCAGAGTGACTCTTCCTCGCATCAACAATCTCCAAATTATGCCTCACTTGGTCAACATATATAAGGCCATACTATGAACGATGCATAGAGCCAAAGTCTCTAGATTCCCAACTTAACATAGCACTTTAGTATGCAACACAACATGTCTAGATTCTTGTTGCCTCATGCAACATCCCTGCCTGATGCTCCCACTTTACGCAATGCCAGCACACGTCGCCTACGCAACTGACACTCATCCTGCGGCACTGTATCACACAGTACGCATGGATGACTTGACCCCAAAATTCGAGGTGTGACATCCTCCCACACTCATCCTGTCATTGTCCCCGATGACACAGCAATGCCCACGACACCCGGAGTCTGCCTCCTCAGGGGTGTACATTGGTTCCCTTAGTCCTTGTAGGTTGGACCTCCTGGAAGACCTTTCTCAAAAAGGATTCGTGCCCCTTGCACTTCTCCCCTAAGTATCTTCCAAGCGTGCCTTCTACACTGCACCTCCTATAGGTGTTCTCTTGGAAAGTGCCTCCGCACATGCACCCTCTGGTGTCTAACTTTGTGGTGACCCACACGAGTCAACCACACCATGACCCTCACGGCCTTCATATCCATCCGAAGCTCTTACCTCAATAGTAAGTGAAGCTCTCCTGGTTCAACAACTCGCGTAGCCTATGCTCCCGTGGCTTAACAGCATACCAAGCCCTTTCTGTGCACTTAGGTATAGCTCATGCAGATCAATTGTATACGTAGCTCTTTTCTCGCCCTCATTCTCATGGAAAGATTGACTCGCTTACGGATTTGCAATTTTTGCACTAACGCCTCAGTGTAGGCGGATCCTCCCACACTCAATGTGGAGGATATTTCTCAATGTACCTGTCCCATTTGGCATAATAGCTCGTGCTCTGGAAACTCATGTTGCAATATGACACCTTCGGCAACTCATCTATCTTGTGCCCTCTAGCACTCATCAAGCTCTTTGGGATGCAATCTTGGTGAGTAATACACTCTCGAAGTCATAGCATCACCACATTCAAGAACAAAGCTCTTCGTTTTCCAACTGTCACTTCCTCAGCAAGTACCCAATGCTCCCGGTAGTACCTTGTACTCGCCCTATAGCCAAGAACCCTCTTGGTCCTACTAGAATAGCTTCCCGGTTTGGTGTGCCTTTCACATGGCCCCATCTCAATGGTCCCTGATCATCCGACGTACCCCTTCCCAGAATGACACCTTCTAACTTGGAATCCCGCTCAATTCTGAAGCTTCGCTATTTCCTTCGACTTCGTCTCCTCACCTTGGCAATTCAGCGCCATGCCTCCCCATGAAATGGTTCGGCTCTTTTTCACAATCTTGGTGGCTGACTCCACCCTATTGTGACATTCATACTCTCCCGCTTTGAAGCATGGACATAGGTCCTTCTTCGTGGTTGTTAAGGGACTCTCTTGCCATTCATCGCAAGCCTTTAGATGGCTAGGTCACCTACTATCACCCATTTCACGGGAGACATCCCTGACAATATCTCAGTCCAATAGAATGCCCCTAAAACCACATTCCAAAACATAGACGATGGCGGAAACAACGACTATGAAGTGGTCTGATCTGCTCTGATACCACCTGTCACGGGCCGACATCTTCTCGGATGATAGCAGCACCAAAATGCTCGTGCGGCGCCTGTAGTCACCCCGAACTACAGACCAGCCTTTCCTCTTTCCCAGGTTTTCTAGCACGATCCAATGCCTGTGGTGGAACTTGCCAAGGAGGCTTGCTCCAACTGTGCCACCCAACCAATGTCTAGGCTTGAAGCCTTGACTAATTGTGGCGCTTCTCATCTTTAGATCACATCCATGCGTGCACCCGGGGTTGGCTAAGGACATGCCGGTCCTTCGCCTAGATTGAGCATCACTCTCGCGTGCACAGACAAATCCTCAAGCTTGGCACTCGCCTCGTGCATCCTCACCCAGCTTGTGCTTCGCCCGAGTAGGGCCACCTTCAGTACTTGGCCTTTGTCATGTGCATCTTTCATAGAATGCCCATATTTGCCTTTGGCATAGGCCAACATAGCTCACGCAACATACTTCCATCCCGCATAGTGCAGTGTCGCCCCACAACTAAATGTCTAAGCCAACGGACCCTTGCTTACCTAGCTGAACCCAAGCCAAGCTCACAAGTCGACACATGAGGCCCCTAAGATAGGTGTTTCAAGTGCCCAATTGACACGGAGGAGTTGATCCAACACTTCAGCAGCCCGCGGGGCCTAACCATCCCACACGTCAGGCCTCTAGTGCCCGTTTGGTACCCAACGCTACCCCTAAGGCGTTGCGCCGTCCATAGAGTTTCCAAGCTCGTATGGATACCTATGACACTCCTTTAAGATGCCTAGGCAGGCCCCTGAGGTTCCCCCTCAGAGTAGCTCATTTGGTGCAGCTTCGTGGCAGCCCGCACGGGGGAGGCAGGTTGAGCTTCAAGACCTATACCCCCCTTATATATGCTTAAAATAAAAAGTCCCATGACTCCGCAGTAACCATGCTCTTGTCAGAGGATCAGAGTGACTCTTCCTCGTATCAACGATCTCCAAATGATGTCTCACTTGGTCAGCATATATAAGGTCATACTAGGAACAAGGCATAGAGCCAAAGTCCCTAGATTCCCAACATAACACAACACTTTAGGACATGCAACACAACATGTCTGGTTTGTTGTTGCCTCATGCAACGTCGCTGCTTGATGCTCCCACTTTACGTACTGCCAGCACATGTCGCCTACACGACTGACACTCATCCTACGGCACCGTAGCACGCAGTACGCATGGATGACTTTACCCCAAAATTCATGGTGTGACATCAATAACCTTCTGCCTCCAGCTATTCCGCACTTGCGGTTCATTGACCGCTTCTGCGGTTCCGCAGGTGTGGTTAAAATGTTGCATCTATGGTCCTCCCTGGGCCACCCCTTTCTCGCTTATGCGCCAAGCCTCCCGCAGATGCGGTCCCGCTTTTGCAGAACTCTAACCGCATGTACGGTCCACCCCAAGTCGCCCTCCTCCGCTTTTGCGACCAGTCTTCCGCAGATGCGGTCCCACTTCTGCGGAACATTGACCGCATCTGTGGTCCTTGAGCCCTTGACCAAAAATTGCTTTTGCGGCTCCCTTTCCGCTTCTGCGGGGCCACTTCTGTAGTTAACCTACCACAGAAGTGAAAATACCAGTAACCAAATCCTTCGTCTGTCCAAAATCCCAATTTCGATCTGTTAACCACCCGGAATCCACCCAAGGGCCCCCGGGACCACAACCAATCATACCAACCAGTCCCAAAAAGCATTACAGACTTGATCAAGGCCTCAAATCACATCAAACAACACAAAAATCATGAATTACACCCCAACGCAAGCTTTATGAACTTTACAATTTCAAACTTCTACTTCCGATGCTTACACCTCTCAAATCACGTCCGATTGACTAAAATTTTGCGCACAAGTCATATTCGCTATTACGGACCTACTCCAACTTTTGGAATCGGAATCCGACCCCGATATCAAAAAGTCCACTTCTGATCAAACCTCTCAAATCCTCCGAATTCACTTCCGATCGCGGCCCTAACTTCAGAATAACCATATAGAGCTATTCGCAGTCTCGAAATCTCAAACGGACATTGATAACACTAAAATGCACATCAAGCCAAACTTATGAAATTTCTTCTAAAATGCTAACTTCCACAATAGGCGCCAGAACACTCCCAGGTTATCCAAAACCCGAACCGGGCATACGCCCAAGTCCAAGATCATCATACGAACCTGCTGGAACCTTCAGATCCTGATTTCGAGGTCATGTACGCAAAATTCCAATCCTAGTTCATTCTTTCAACTTTAAGCTTCTGAAACAAGAATTCGCCTTCCAAATCAACTCTGGAATTCCCAAAATTCAACTCCGACCACAAGTACAAGTCACAACACCTGAAATAAAGTTGCTCATGGCCTCAGACTGCGGAATGACGTGCTAGGGTTCAAAATGACCAGTCGGGTTGTTACATCTAAATACAGACCTATTAGTCTTTGTAATAATATTTATAAGGTTATTACAAAAATAATTGTAAACAGATTAAAACCGATACCTGAACATATTATTCATCCCACACAATCCAGTTTTCAGAAAAATAAAAGAGCTGCTGGTAATGCTCTAATTGTACAAGAGATCATTAACAAATTTTAAAAAATGAAGGGTAATAATTTAAATATTCTTTTAAAGCTGGATCTTGAAAAAGAATTCGATAAATTAGAATGGTCCTTCATTTATAATACATGAATCACCTTAAATTTCCCTAAAAAATATTAATAAATTAGTTATGTCATGTATTACTACTACTTTCACTTCAATTTTACTTAATGGCAACCCACTAGTATTTCACCCCAACAAGAGGCATTAGATAGGGCGACCCTTTATCACCTTATTTGTTTACAATATGCTTAGAAATGCTGTTGAGGAAAATAAATACAACAGTTGATTAATCAGGCATAGATACCTATTTGACTTTCAGAAAAAGGAACACAACTCTCTCATCTATTATTTGCTGATGATATTATTCTCACATGAAAGATACGGCTAATATTTGTCAATCAATTATTAATACTATCAAGCAATTTACACATCAATCTGGCCAAACTATAAATTTTGAGAAATAAAAAATTTATTTTTCTAAGAATTGTAAACCAAATACAAGATACATTATTCTACAATTTGTGACGACCCGGCCCGTCATCACGAGAGTTATCGCCCCGTTTCCCCCTTATTGTGTTGTTTCATGTTCTATATTAGTATTAGAGTCTATCGGGTGAATTTGGATTGATTCTGGTTGAAAATAAGGCATATAGCCTCTTAGAATGAAGCTTGTTTCAGAAAAATCAACCTGAAGTTGACTATATGGTTAGAGGGATCGGATGTGAATTCCGGTGGTTTGGTTAGCTTCGGGAGGTGATTTGTGACTTAGGGAAGCGATCAGAATTGAATTTGGAGGTCCAGTGTAGAAATAGGCTTGAATTGGCGAAGTTGTAATTTTGGCGGAATCCGGTTGATAGGTGAGATTTTGATCCGGAAGTCGGAATGGAATTCCGATAGTTGCAGTAGCTTCGTTAGGTGATTTTGGATAAGTGTGCAAATTTTTAGGTCATTCGGACGTCGTTTGGTCGGGTTTTGGATTGGATGTGAGATTCGGAAGTTTTAAGGAAAATTAGGCTTGAATCCGTGGTAAATTGGTGATTTTTGTGTTAAAACACGTGTTTTTATGATTGGATCAAGTTCGTACCGTGTTTTAGAGTGGGTTGGTATTTTTGGCTGAGGTCCCGGGGGCCTCGGGATGGTTTCGGATGGTTAAACGGAAGGAAATTGGTAAAATTGCAGGTCTGTTCTTAAAGCTTCTGGTATTTCCGCATCTGCGAAAATAGGACCGCAGGAGCGGTTCTGCAGATGCGGCTCTTTGATCGTAAAAGCGGCCCTTTGAGGCCTGGGCTTTTTCCGCAAAAGTGGACTTTGTTCCGCAGAAGCGGTCTCCGCAGAAGCGGATTTGTGACCGCAGAAGCGGTCCTGAGGAATTTAGTGAGACCGCAGAAGCGGTACATCTACCGCAAAAGCGGTTACCGCAAAAGCGGTGTAGGACCGCAGAAGCGGTCAAGCGGGATTTTAAGTGAAACCGCAAAAGAGGTTGATTTACCGCAAAAGCGGGACCGCGGAAGCGGTCAATGGGTCGCAGAAGCAAAAATCGCAGAGGGGTTAAGTGCATTAGTGATTAAGAAATTTCAGAAGTGTAAAAAACATTTGGGGCTTCGAACTAAGAGAGGATTTGGGCGACTTTGAAGAGGAATTCGAGGAGCATCATTAGGTAAGGCCTCTTGGACTTATATTATGTCATTATGGTGTTAAAACATGTATTAAT
>MU719307.1:17008-43635 GCA_026770625.1 Nicotiana glauca | reverse complement strand
GCATTATTTGTGCCCTTTTTGGGATTTTGTACTTTCACTTGTTATTCACTTTTATTACCACTGAGTTGGAAGTACCCACTTTACTCCCTGCACCATGCGTGCAGTTGCAGGTATTGTCCATCCGGTAACGGGTTATTAGCAGGACCGAAGGCCATGTTGTGGTAGTTGAGCAAGGTGATCGCCAGCGTTCGCGGCACTGCATTCCACCTTTGAATTTATATTTCATCTTGTATACATATACTTTGTTGGTCCAGTAGAAGTGTCCCTACTTATTAGATGCTCGTTGCTTGTGACACCCCGGTCGGATTGTATTGGGATGAAATTAATAGTTAAATGCCACTAAGATGTATTTTCTATTCATTATGTTTAATAGCTGTTTAATAAGAGGATTTGGGTTTGTTGGCTGGCCTTGTCTACACGAGAGGCGCCATCACGACCGGGTATGGAATTTGGGTCGTGACAATTACCTTATTCCCTTGCCGGGATTTTCTTTGTGATACTGTGTTGGATTGAAATGGGATCGGGTGGTACGCCTACCACACATGATATGTTGGAATGGGAGCGAGTGATACGCCTACCACACATGATATATTAAGATGGGAGCGAGTGGTACGCCTACCACACATGATATATTGAGATGGGAGCGAGTGGTACGCCTACCACATATGATATATACTAAAATGGGAGCGGGTGGTACGCCTACCACGAGATATTGAGAAATGGGATCGGGTTGCACGCCTGCAACGAGATGAGTTGAATATGAAAGTTGTCTTGTCTATTCATTATTGTTAGAAGTTAAATTGTAGATGTACTTACCATTATTCTTGATATTTGTTTCTAACTGTTACCCCTGAAGCATGCTTCCCTTCCCAGTTTAAATTGTTATGTTCTTGCTATTTCCCGTTGTACTCATATATATATCTGCATAGGTTTATGTGATATCCAGTCTAGCCTCGTCACTACTTCACCGGGGTTAGGCTAGGCACTTACCAGCACATGGGGTCGGTTGTGCCGATGCTATACTTCTGTGCACTTTTGCACAGATCACGGCGTTGGAGCAGCTTTTGGACAGCATCAGTAGATTGGGAGTAGACCTTCAGTGCAGAGACATCGAGGTAGCCTTGCTGATGTCCGCGGGCCCGGAGTCTCCTCTATCTTTATTTCATTTTGTTATCCTTGTACCGAAATAAATAGATTATGATATCTTTCAGTCTATTATATTTAGTAAATCTTAGAAGTTCGTGAGTGTTGCGAAACCAATCTTGGGTAGAGTTTTGTATTGGAACTTCCGCGTTTCTTTCAGTTATTTACATTTAAAACTTTCGCTTATGTTATTACATGTTTCATTTTATAAAATTGTTGATGTTTGCTAAAAGAGGTGATAAATGGTTGGCTTGCCTAGCTCCTAATAGTAGGCGCCATCACAACTCCCGAGGGTGGGAAATTCGGGTCGTGACAATTAGTTACGAAGTTTGTCTCTGTAGTATTTTCTGAGTTTTATTCAATACTATTTACTATTAATACTTTGTATTGTTGTGGACTTGTTTATTCATTAATGCAACTATTTAACATGATCAACTATTAATACTTATTGCACACTTAAAAAGATTCGATTTTTCAATACATATCATAACTGCAGTAGCCAATAGACTCTCAAAGACAATTAAATTAACCAGATATAAGAAATACCTAAACATTGAAGCTTTTAATCAAATAAACATACAAGAACAGATAACAACAATCCAGATTAAGTGACTTCTTACAAAGATTCAATTTTTCAATACATATTACAAATAATGAAGTCAGTAGAATTGAATTCACCAGAAATGACAGACTTGGAATCAAAAGCACCCAAAAAAATGAAACTTTCGAACAAATTAGCTTTGCCAGAACAAATAAAAACAATCAATATAACTGACTTCTAACAAAGATTCAGTTTTTCAATACATATTATAGCTAAAAAAGTCAGTAGAAGGGGAGATATTTAGTGAATATGTATGTTAGGCCGATAAACTGCCCAATAAGAGCTAAACCGAAACCAATCTGCCCGATATCTTATCGGGTGGCTAACGGATTAATACATTAAAAAGCCGATAACCGTTAAGCGAAATCGTTAAGAGTAAAAAGCCGCCTAATCCGCCCTACCTACAAGTGCCCCTACTTCAAGGCTTGTTGAGGTATAGGCATTTGAACTCCGACGACAAGACTTGAAGTAAAACGTTATATGGCTTGAAGCCATAACCCCGATTTGTAATTTGTTTCTCAAATAATATAAGGGGAATCTACACAAAGTATACATAAAATCTAAACTAATTATCTACCCTCAAACTAATTACAAAGACTACCCATACGGTTAAAAATAATTACCCGACCCTTAACTTATTTTCTGCCAAGGCGTTGCATTCACAAATCACGACATCATTATTTCTACGACCATCTTCCCCCATTTCTCACGTATGTGCTTAACTTATTATTTAATACAACTATTTGTAGAAATTTGTAGAAATTACTAATTCCCTAAAATATATTTTCATTTTATGGTTTCTTATCGGTAATGGTATGAGCTTAAGCATTTATACTTGTAGCCCGGATGTGATTTTTAAGTAAGATGATATGATAAGTAAAAGAAAAAATATTAATCATATTAAATTTTGGTTTTATTTGGAGCTAATTTGAGGTGCTTGGGATTGAATTTTTAAAGACCCGCCATCGTTGAGCTTGAAGCTTTTGAATGAAATTTTAACTTTAAGATTCGTTGTTTGATTCAAAGTGGATATTTTAAAAAGTTATTTATAGTATCTTTAGAAAATTCATACTAGATATTTTTGGAGATGTATTATTATAAAAAATCAAATAATAATTGAAGGACCTTGAAGATGGAAACTCATGTATTAGGCGTGTTGAGTTTGCAGTTGTTTGATCTGATTCTGCTTGGGGTTTGTTTGAAATGTTAATTAGAAGTCTAGCTAATCAGTTGTTGTATTCGACTGTATTCCTTTTTAAATTTGTTGAATTTTTTTATTGGAATCTTTTTAAATGTTTAATGGAGTTTTCATGCCTTTTTCAAATTTTTATTAAACAAAAATATTTACTTATAAATGTTGAATGTAGCTCGTGGCTAAAGTCAAGCCAATTTGTTTTTTTTTTTGCACTAAAGTTGCGAATATTGAGTTGAACTTGCGAAAAAGATGAGTTTATAATATATACCAAATTAGTATACATGTATACCGGTTTGGTATCATCGAGGACTGAGCTCTTTTTTTAAGGAATGAACCATGCCTATATCATGTCAGTAATGATATATACCATATGGGTATCATACAGAAATGGCGAGTATTTTTTTAATTAAGTTAATGAACCAATACTCTATGATACCGTTTTATTATATGATATATACCAGGTTGGTATTTTTTTCATCGGAACCTTTTTCAATGTTTCAATAGAGTTTTCACGCCTTTTTAAAAAAAAATTCTTAAACAAAAATACTTACTTTAAAATATTGAATGGAGGCTGTGACTAAATTTTGAGCTAATGTGGTGGAAATTTTGCACTAGAGCTGTGAAGTTTCGGTTGAAATGATGTTGAGATAGGGAAGTAGAAGAATTTGTATTATATACCAAAATGGTATATTTGTATATCAGTTCGGTATCATAGAGGACTGGGCTCTTTTGTGAATGGATGTTTACTATATTAGTTATATTTTATTGATGTATAAAATAAAGAAGAATAAATAAAAGGAACAAAAAAGAAGTGAATGTGATTAGATTATGTAGAAAAAAGAGTTAAATCAAATTTGAAAAGAAATAAAGAAATAAAGAAAAATAAACAAAAGGAAAGAAATAAAATAAAAATAAAGGAGCCAAAATTGGGTATGGAATCAAATTATGGTAAAAGAAGAAATAAAAAACAATATGATTGAAAAAACATAATAGAAAGGGAGAAAGAGCAAAAATAACGAAAAAAGGTAAAAAGAAATAGAGAAAAAAAAGAGTCAATTACCCATAAAAGCTATAATGGGTAAGAATGGTAATTACTTTGATGGGTACAAAAGTAAATTGCTAGATAAGGATAATTAGTTTAATTTTTATGGGTAAAGCTCTAAAATTCCCATATAAGGCTTTCAGACTTAATATTCAATTAATCCTTCATTTCCCTTAGCAAGATCGACGCACTTTGCTAAGTCCATGAACTTTCAATTTAAGCTTCAGACAAGTGTACTTACGTAAACCATTAAACTTAATTGCCTCGGCACTAGGATTCTCACCAAATTAACGTAACTTTCCGTGATGCCATCTTATTTTTTGAATTCTATTTGGAGTAGGACAGTGTGTGAGCATCTTACAAGAAAATTACTTTGTCCCATATTGATAAATAAATATTTTATTGGAAAAATATTGGATGATTATGAAGAATAAAAGATTTAGCTTGAGGCGTGTCAAGGACACTCTACTTAAGGATATTTTGCCTCACGGTGATAAATAAACTTAGGCGTATCCCCCAGGATTCAACAAGCTCTTCCAGTTATTAAACTTGGAATAAAACTAGCAAAAAACTCAAGAAAGAAACTAAACTTACGAAAGAAACCCATCATATAGAAGGAACAAAGAAGATGATTCAGAAAGTTATATTAGAAAGTGTATCTTTAGCTCTCCAAAGACCATGTTTATATAGGTGTTGCTCTAACTGCTAGATAACGGCTAGTTCGACTCTATTAAATATAAAATAATAAGTAGATATAAATAATATTTCAAAGAGAAAATATTTTCCAAACCATGATGGACATAACCTTTTGAGATATCACTAATTTTCTAACAAACCCCCACATATCTCAAAAGATAATAAATAAAGAGAGAGAATGTAATTTGTTGGGTTTCAGATATAATAAAATTCATCTGGTGTCTTATAGACTATGAACCAAATATTGATAAAATAAGATTTAACTTACAGAGTAATTGGTGAAGTTAATAACTTCTATGAACCAAAAACTCTTCTTGTAAGCTAGGGATCTTATTCATCATATTACACCCCCACAATTGCTGCTGTTATCGCGGTTTTGCGCTAATAGGCCATGCGCGTGCCTGGTTTTTATGAGTGCTCTAGAAATTTTGCCAAAAATTTTATAGGAGCAACCCCACTCCACAATCAAATAGGTCCCTCCATCAAGTGTATTCTGCAGCACAATACACCTCCTACAATAGCCTATACATTATTGGATTAAGAGTTTAATAACTCAACCTCACATTCCTTGCAGTCTTGCACTATATACACATACACCATTGGAAGAGACATAATTTAATAATGCATACCTGATCAACTAATGACTTGTTATTACCAATATGAACCAACTTCATGGGATCTCCAATCACATAGGTTGGGTTACCATCAATGTTGATACATCTCAAATTGGCAAAAGTCTCAACCCCTCGATGTTTCACTTATAAGTCGAAGGGTCGGCTAAATCCTTTTTTGACTACACATAATATGTATAAAAAATTATCGTATCTAAGCAATTGCTTTATGACATTATATTTTTAAAAAACGTGTCTACTTTTCCCATTGAAAGATTTATTTTCTTACAATGGTTATTGAGCTTTGGCAATCACAATTAATAGACATAATTATTGTCAGTTTAACTCACCAAGAGGTTTCTTAATCAACCTCACTTCCATACAATTTTAATACCACAACACCCACCAAAAGGTGATCAGACAGTCATGATTGAGTTTTTCTCATCTGAATCTGAGATTCAATATCATCACTGTATCTTTCTAATACAGTAAAAAATTCACATACAAAATACTAACTCACAGTATTTCTCAAGTAAGGCATAAAATTTGTCACGAACCTAAAACTGACCCTTTCGTGATGGCGCCTATCGTGAAACTAGGCCAGCTGACACAACTCTCGAATTAACCATTTAATCAATAACAATCATTCTTAAACCTTTAATTAATCAGATATCTCATAATGTGAGTCTAAATGAACAGTGCGAAATAAAAACACAAGCTCGACATTGGGGTGTGACAAGTCACGAGCATCTACTAAGTTCTGAACACAACTACGAATCTAAAAAATGTACTAGATACAATCTAAGGAAGACAAGAGGGAGAAAAGCAGTGTTGTGAACGTCGGGAAGCTACCTTGCTAACTCCAATGACTCTGCCACTGAGGAATCAACACCCACTACCGGGTTCAGAACTACATGAATCTGCACACAAGGTGGAGGGAGTAATGTGAGTATGCCAACTCAGTAAGTAATAAAAGTAAATGAAAGCTGAGTAGTAAGAAAATACGTAATCCACGTCATAACGCTACAGCAAAAGCAGTATATTTCCAAAACAATATAGAAATCGTTTACTTCGTAAATCATGCTCAGTTTCGGTAAAACCTTTTAAAAGCAATTTTCAATAGCTTCAAATGAGTGATAAAAATAGTGAGTAGATATGACAGAAACATAAACAGTCCCTCGGGTAAAACATGTACCATAAGCCGCCCCTCGGTCTACCTTATAATCACTCGTAATCAGCCCCTCGGGCATAACATGAATCAAGAACCGCCCTCGGGCAACATGGATCAAGAACAGCCTCTCGAACTTCAATATGAAACAACAACATCCCCTCGGGTTACAACACATCACTCATACTGGGTACCCACACTTACTGGGGGTGTACAGACTCCGAGAGGGGCTCCTTACGGCCCAAGCGCAATATCAAGCCATCTCATGGCATAATCAAACATGCTCTCGGCATCATATCAATCATAAGCCACCTCGTGGCATAATAAATCAAGCCCTCGACCTCTCATATATCACAAATCAGTACCACATGCTGCGGCGCGCAGTCCGATCCCATGATATCCTCACAATACAGGCCTTCGGCCTCACTCAGTCAGATCTCACTCAAGCCCCTCTGGCTGATAGTAAAACAAGTACTCGACTCAAAATCATTTGTGAAATCAAAATGAGTAAATAAAACCGAGTTATGAAAATAGTAAGAATATAGTATGACTGAGTGTAAACATTAACCAAAACAGTGAGGTAAAACACTAGTAAAAGCCCCTAAGGGTCCAAACAATCGACACAAGGCCCAGACACTGGATTTAGCCCCAAATACAATAATATTTTCCAAAAATAACAATATCAAATAGTCTTAAAGTATAATACTCGACTTAATAGTTATACAGGATGGACCAAGTCACAATCCCCAACGGTACACGACCTCACACTCGTCATCTAATGTGTGCATCACCTCAAAGTAGCACAACGATGTGAAATCCGGGGTTTCATACTCTCAGAACAATATTTACAATCATTACTTACCTCTATCCGGTCCAAACACTAGACCGTGATGCCTTTGTCTCTCGAATCGGCCTCTGGATGCTCCAAATCTATCCAAAAATAGATTTATACCATAACAAATATGATAAGGGAACAAAGCCTACTCGAAAATATCCAACTAATACCAAAAATCCCGAAATTGGCCAAACTTAATCCCTGGGCACACGTCTTGGAATCCGATAAAAATCACACCAATATTATCCTTACATCTCACGACTTCATACAGACCAAGAACATCAAAATTGGACCTCAAATGGCCCCTCAAATCCCCAATTTACACTCTTCAAATTCAAGCCCTAATTCCCTAATTTTAGGCTTTAAATTCCACATATTTCATGTTTAAACAAGTAAGAATCAACATAGGATCGAGTATTGAGTTTGAAATTCTTACCTCCAAGAAGTTCTCTTTGATTCCCTCTTCAATCTCCCTCAACAAGCTCCAAAATCGAGTCAAAAATGGTGAACTTAGGCCAAAGTCGCGAAAATGGCCTTTTAAACATTCTGCACAGCGATTTGAAACCCTTCTTCGCGAATGCGGTCAAAGTCTCGCATTCGCGAAGCACAAAAATACCATTGACCAAAAATCCCCTTACGCGAACGTGAACACTACCCTCGCGAACGCGACGCCTTACTCAGCTTAACCTACGTAAATGCGTTGCCTCAGTTGCGAACGCGATGCTTTAGGGCCTGGTGCCCAAGTCTACTTCACCCTTCTACACGAACGCGAACAATGCCACGCGTTCGCGGTCAATCTTCGCAAATGCGAGACCAACATCGCAAATGTGAAGGGTAACTGGCCTGCCTCACTCAACATCTCTTCGCGAACGCGAAGGCCCTCTCGCAAACGTGAAGAGCAAAACTCTGCAACACTGAGCTGAAGAAATCTGCAACTTTCAAAATAAGGATTTGATCCGTTTAAACACCCGAAACTCGCTCGAGGCCCTCAGGACCTCAACCAAACATGCCAACATATCCATATCATCATGCAAACTTGTTCCAACCTTCGGAACGCTCAAAACAACATCAAAACACCAAGGACACATCGGATTCAAGCCTAGGAATTCCAAAAACTTTCAAATTCTGCTTTCGATCAAAAAGTCTATCAAACCTCGTTCGAATGACCTAAAATTTTTCACACATGTCACAAATGACACAACGGACCTACTCCAACTTCCAGAATTCCATTCCGACCCCTATATCAAAATCTCGCCTATCAACTGGAAATTGCCGAAATTCCAATTTTGCCAATTCAAGCCTAAATCTACTTCGGACCTCCAAAACACATTCTGATCACGCTCTTAAGTCCCAAATCACCTAACGGAGCTAACCAAATCATAAAATTTTCAATTCGAGATCATATAATAACAAGTCAAAACGTGGTCAACCTTTCAAAATTTAAGCTTCAAACTGAGAACTGTTATTCCAAATTTATTTCGATTATCCTGAAAACCAAAACCGACGATTTACATAAGTCATAATACCTCATACAGGGCTAGTCATGCCCGAGAAGTGGCAAGCGAAGTGCAAAAGCTCAAAACGACTGGTCGGGTCGTTACATCCTCTCCCGCTTAAACATACGTTCGTCCTCGAACGTGCCCATAGTTGTTCCAAAATCCAACAAGTCACTGTATGACCTTACCATGCAGATATGCGGGGGTGATCCCGCGTCACCCTATCTCATATAGGTCCGATAACACAATGTAACTAAAATTTTGCAATCCAACCTAGCCATAAACCTTAGAACCACATTTCCACTTCTAAAATCATCTACAAGATTAGAATCTCATATTTATACTTTGAATAAGCCCGAACAAGCTGTAATAACACATACCTATAACCTCAGGTGCAATTACATGACATACCATATAACTCAAACACTTGTAGCGATAACTTCTAATCACAGTAGTTGCTCAAAATATCTGAATTTCGATAATAAGCCTTTTATCAAATAAAACCTCATCCAACACTTCTCTATACTGCCAATGATAAATGAAACACATAGGAAGTCATAAACATTCCTCAGATCAACCATTCGTGAAGCCACTTCTCCTTTAACAAGGACCATAGCAAATTTCTAAGCCAAACATCGATATTATCCCTCCAACAAACTGAAATTGAATCCATTTGTATTCATTCTAGATCCCAACAATCTCATCTAATTCCAACACAACTACTCTGGTGGTGACATAACACATCAATTCAATCTAAAGCCACAACTCGTGCAATTCGTGCACCAATAAGCAACAATCTGAACGTACTCAAATCATGAGAATGATCCAAATGAGAGAGCTGAACGCAAGCTCATCAGTACCACTACAACACAGTGCTGAGAACCCATCACACGTCGTAGAACTAGACCACACGAATCTAACCCGAAGGGTCATACCTCCACATAACTTCACTACAATACGCGACCCTATCCACATACTGGTCCACAAGAAACAAGTCAAGTCACTATGCTCAAAATCGATAATCACGCGCAATTTGATGTCTAGCACCAAAGCAAATCATCATCACCACGGCGAAGCAATTGACATTAAATTACACAGACCCAAAAGGACATAACCTATACGCCATCTGGTGAACAATACCAATACTCTTCCCGCTCGAATTCCATCGAGAGACCCCAACAAAACCGCGCCACATGTGCCTATAACCAACAAATCCCAATGCCTCGCAACATGGAAAGGTAACTCATAGATCTCCCCAGATCACTAATAAGCTCAATAACAATCGAATCAACACATCTCTCAACAATACAACTCGGAGTCAACCAAGCCGACTCGAGTTAGAACACACATCCATATTGGCCTACCAATAAGCCCTTATCAAGGAGTTCCTGACATTTCTACTTCAACTCTTTTAACTCCGCCGGTGCCATACGATACGGTGCCCGGCACCAAATCAATACCGAAATCAACAACCCTATCCAGCGACATGCCTGACAACAGGAAACACATCCGGAGAACCCCTTACCACTGTAACTGAATCAATGGTAGGAGTCTCTACACTGACATCCATCACGAAGGCCAAATAAGAAAGACAACCCCTCTCATCCATCCACTGGGTCTTCAAAAATGATACCCCTACTGGGAACATAATTCATCGAACCTCGCCACTCAATCTGTGACATTCCCGGTATAGCCAACGTTGCCGTCTTAGCGCAAAAGCCTAGAATAACACAACACCGAGAACCATTCTATGCCCAATATCACATCCAAAATTAAACATACCAAGAAACAAAGGATCCACTCGGGTCTCCAAGTCCATAACGCACACAAATCACCATATGTGATCCCCATTCTGCTGTCTAAATATATACCATACCTCCAATACCCAATCATTTCATGAGAGGTACCCTTATAATTCTTCTGTGTCACCAAGCAAACTCGAATATCAGCAGTCGATCCAATAAGAGAGTGCCATATCACTAATGAAGTATCCTCAACTCAAACACATCGCCCTTCCTCAAATGTATACTCTTATCAAGCCATACAAGTTAGTAATATCATTTCCCTAGCCATCTGAACTGTCCATGCTGCTTAAGAATTTATGACCTTCCTTTCAAAACTAAACTGTGACCTTACACATGCAAATCTCAACCCTACACAACATACTGCATGTACTATACCACCCCTTGATAAATATGAGAACTTCATAAACCATTACGAGCCACAACTACTACGTACCCAACCAGCCAAGAACTTTCTATTGATTGCGTCTAGAAGAAAATCACTATACATTCCATGCTCCTCACGCTAGTAGCAAATATAAATCTCTTACCATGGTAGAAACCATCAAAAACCCTCTAAATTCCATTTGTACAAAACTAAACTGTCAGGACTGAATCCTTCTAACTCAACCAAGCTACGCAGGCTACTAAAACCCAAGAGCATTGCCGCGAAACACCTGCAAAAACTCATTACCTCTTAAGCATCCAAAGAACTAATCATATCCTTACCATGATGATCCGTCCTACTATCAAGGTATCCCATGTATCCGAGTTTCCTTCAACTTGATACTCTTTCTTGCTATAAGACTACAATTTCTCAACCCAAACTCACCATACGAGACCCAAGCATAAAACCACACTGTCTAAGGCTCATAAGCCGCTGAATACTCTCTTAAATATTCCTAAAAGCACCACATTCAAAATACCTACCCTAAAGGGACTTCCTACGAATCCAAAGCCATTACCTTTACCTTCCTGATACTAATATATAGAATCCCATAATGATATAGAATACCATGAGTCTTGACACCCTCAAATGCAAACCTCAGTTTCTAGCCAAATATACAACTTGAACATCGCCAATTATTACATGTAAAATATTGAACCCATTAGAACCATTCTTGAGAGTCATCCACTCTACTCAATACACAATTAGACCGATCAAACGGATCAGATGACCTGTGCTCCATTAGCACTCCAACACCGCAAAATGTAACCTCTCCTTAATGCAACCAAGCAATTTCATGATCTATGCACCGTCCATCCTTTACCAATAACAACTCAAATCACTCCGTGATTCTCATACACCCATAAAGTATGAAATAACCTTTATTGAATTCTTCCTTTACTCGAGCCATCCTTGGTCTCAACCTTCGTAAGCCATAACTGATTCAGCAGTATGCCTCAAACTGGAACCAACATAGCACATAACCGTGCAATCAACTAATCCATAACAGACTCCCCCATTTGGCTCAAAGCCATAGATCAAAACAAACAATAACTCATAATGCATATACTCAATTACTGCCATAATACCATAGTGAGATTAACTCGATCCTTCATAAGCTCGTGTCACACAGACCATCTAGTACTTCAAATCTTCTACAAATCTCGTGTTCACCCTCGTAACAATCAAGCACACTCTTTTAAGCAACCCCGAATTTAAATTGCATCACATATATTTTACTAGTAAAGGATATCTCCCAACAAAAGCATAGGGACCACACAAACTTCAGAACACTCCGCAGAAGATAACCCACCTGCTTCGCCTCAAACTAATATCTCTTTATACCCTTCCACCGTTATAAACATTATGCAGTCACTTAATCTTCCTAAGTCTGAACTCATATCACAACGTGAAATCTACTTCATTTCCCAACTACACAACATGAAAAGGTACTTCAACGCGCCCACAACTCAGATATACATCAAATTACGACGGAAATCAAGCATCGGATAGTTCTTACTACCCCCAAGAAGACTGTAATTGTCTCATTCAAATCATTTGAACACATCTCGCAGTCACATTATACTCATCAAAGAGTCATCCAGCCATCACTTCTACTAATAGGGACACTATCGAACATATAAATTCAAAAAGCACATGCTCACACAATCAAAACCTCAGTGCTTGATAACTAGGGAATGTGATGCATTTTACACTCCTTCATGCTCAAGATTTGATTAGAAATATGTACAAAATAGTCCCAAAGGCTCACAAGTTGTGTTTGATTATAGGTTTGATCAACAAGGTGTCAAATACCAGCTCAAAAAGGAGTGAAACTTGCACAAGTACCAAGACAAGATAAAGCTCAGTCAAACAGGGCTAGTGCGACTGCATACCATTCTGTGCAGTCCGCACAAGTGAAGTTCAGAGAGTGTGCATCTCAGGCCAAAAGGCAATTTGGCCGCAATGGATTTTCTGCGGTCCGCATTGGGTTCACTGCGGTCGCACTCAATTTAGTGCGATCCGCAGAGCCAAGGTTCATAGAGTTTCCAAATTGTAGATTGAAGACCAATGCGTCCGCGCTCCATTTCAAGTGGATCGCACTAGAAGTCACCGTGGCCGCACTCAATTTTGTGTGATCCGCATTGCCCAAATTTAGAGAGCTGGATATTCAAGTTAAGAGCCTTAGTGCGGCCATAATTGATTTTATGTTGTCCGCACTAGTCCTGTAGAGGTGTTTTTGTCCAAGATTTTTAGCCTAGTATAAATAGATTCGTTTTCCATTTCTAGGTCATGAGATAGTTTTGTACTGAGAGCTGCGCTTGTGACTTCATTTCTTTTAGCTATTTTAAGTAATTTTGGCGTAATTTCAACATTGAATCTTCAAAGCAATTAATTATTAAGAGTTTATCTTCATCTATTTCTTTATTTTCATCTATTATTATGAGTAGCTGGACCCATAAGCTAGGGTTGTGGCTAAACCCGTGTAGGTAATTGATGGGTCTTGTGTTTTGATGCATGATTGTCTATGGGTGTTTGATATTTGGGCTAATTTAGGGTTTTAATTGTGAATTAGTTGCTGCAAATACTAGTTTATGCTTTGTAGACTTTGGCTATTCTTGAGAAAGAAAGCCTAGGTCCATGAAATTAGTCCAATAAGGAATTAGGGCGTATTCAAGAGATTGATAGCCCCAATTGAAGGGTTAAACCTAGAGATAGTAGTACTTGACGGGAATCTTGATTGCTTGTGCAAATTTACATACCCAATTGGTCTTGAGAAAGTCAATTCGGGGAAAATCACTCGACTTATCGAGAGGTATAGAGTGAGTAGAATCATACAATGGTTATATCATATTCCCCAAATGTGACAATCTAGCTTTATACTCAAGAACCCGTCAATTGACCACCTAGGTGAAAGTCACTACCCTAGTGTCTTTTAATCATTTGAACAACTCGTAGTAGTTTAACCCTAGCTTATTTTAGTGTAATTGAGCATTGCAGTTTTATAAAATTAGAATCATAATCAAAACCAAAAATGGGTAGAAGTGCAATTTGGAGCAAATACACAACTCCACTTGATATAGACACCCAACTCCAATATCTAGCTTCTTGTGGAAATCGATCCCGACCTTAATCAGGTAAAAGCTGCTTCGACCTCTCCCGCTACTCAATAGTAGTGTAGGGTTGGCCTCGATCACATTTTGACGTCGTTGCCGGGGAGTTAACAGTTTTGGCTATATACTAAATAGTCTTATGTATTGTTCTTCTTTCCTTCTTTGTTACTAACTTGTGTGTGTCACAATGTCAGGTACAAAATGGCAGCAAATGTTAATGACCCTCTTGGAAATGTGATTGCGGAGGAGGTATATGATGTCGTAGATGATGAGGTGCCTCTTGTACCTCAAGGAAAACAGAGAGGCCGCCAGGCCAATGCTAATGATAATGTTCCAGACCATCCTCTGCCACCTCCAAAAGTGGCTCCTCGAGTGCTTCCAAACCAAGGATATGCAAGTGCAATTGTCCCACCCCGGATCCGGGTAGGCAATTTCCAAATTACTAATGTGTTGCTGACATTGCTAGAGCAACATGGGTATTTCACGGGCGCTGCCACTCAAAATGCTTACAAACATCTCAAGGGTTCATAGATACCTGTTGGGGGAGCAAGCAAACTAATGTGTCCAAGGATGCACTCCGGTTGAGACTCTTCCCATTTTCACTTAGAGGGAAGGTGTTGAATTGGCTTGAGAGACTTCCCAACCATTCCATTACTACTTGGGATGAGTTGGCGGACAAGTTCATTGCAAAGTTCTTCTCACCAGGGCATACGGAAGCATTGCGGGATGAGATCTTAGCTTTCAAATAGGAGCCCACCGAACCATTGCACGAAATTTGGGAGAGATATAAAACCACGGTGAAGGAATGCCCCAACAATGATATGACGGAGAATATGTTGCAACAAACTTTATACCGGGGCATCAACACAACAAATCAATGCATAGTGAATTAACTTGCTGGGGGTAATTTCATGAAGTTGACGTCTGATGAAGCTTGTGTCATTCTTGATGAGATGGCTGACACGTCCTTCACTTGGCACAGTAGAGGCAATGTGCCCCAGGGTGACCCCACAGTCACTCATTTGCATAAAGAATTACATGATCATTGGTAGGCGATAGTTGAGTTGACAATAACCATGAACCACCTAGCAAAGGCACAATTGTAACAATTCCAAAATCCTCGCCAAGTGAATGCCATGGAGGGTGTTAACATGCTAGTGAACCAAAAAAGACAAAGAGGTCAACGAAAACAAGGGAGTTCGGATCAATTTTACAATGATAGTAGTAGATTCCAATATGATGGTTATGATGGGCAGAATAAAGAGGTACAATATGTGAATAATTATCAAGGCCAAAGAGGAAGTTCTTCCAACCAACAACAACAATGGAGATCCCAAGGCAATTAGGGTAATCAACAACAAGGGAACAATAATTGGGGAAACAGTAATCAAAATCCAAATTGGGGCAATCAAAACAACAATCAGAGCAATCAGGGAAACTGGGGGAATAACAATAATCAGGGTGGATGGAACAATAACCAGGGAAATCAGGGGCAAGGCTTTCAAAGACCCCCAATGTACCAACAACTGAGCAACCCACCACCTTTTCCATCCCAGGGTCCTAGTTCTTCCAACAATGAAATGGGGAGAAGTGAAATGATGTTTGAACAGATGATGAAAAAGAATGTTGACTCTGAAGCGTATTGGTTTCTCACAACACTTCAATTAGGAATTTGGAGGTTCAGCTAGGCCAAATCTCACAGTCTTTGAATACTCGCCCTAAGGTGGATCTACTGAGTGATACGGTGGTTAAACCAAAGGGTGGGAATAATCATGTTATGGCGGTAATTACTAGGAGTGGACGAGGTGGTGATGTGAATGCCTCCAAACAACATCAAGTTTTGGGTGATGAAGTTGAGTTGCAAGAAGATGAAGTTCCGTTGGTAGTTGAGAATGTGGTTGATGAAAATATGAACGAGGAAGTGAGGATCGATATTCAAGATCCCGAGGTGGAAACACGAAATGACGTGAACCCGTCTAGGGAAAACGTGATAGACATGCCGGAGCCAGTTGTGCCAAAAGCCAAGGCACCCTTGCCTAGGCCACCTCCACCTTATCCTCAAAGGCTAGCCAAGCAGAAAAATGAGAATTAGTACAAAAAGTTCATTGACATGATGAAGAGCTTATCCATCAATGTGCCTTTGGTGGAGGCTTTGGAGCAAATGCCTGGCTATGCAAAATCATGAAAGATTTGGTGACAAAGAAAAGATCCATGGACTGTGAAACTATCAAGATGACCCACCACGTTAGTGCTATAGTACATTCAATGGCTCCGAAGTTGGAGGATCCCAGTGCTTTCACTATCCCTTGCACTATTGAAAGTGCAGACTTTGCTAAAGCTCTATATGATTTAGGGGCAAGTATCAACATGATGCCCCACTCAGTTTTTAAGACTTTGGGTATTGGGCCACCAAGGCCTACTTCCATGAGATTGCAAATGGCAGATAGATCAATGAAGCGACCGTTGGGTATTGTTGATGATATGCTTGCCCGGGTGGACAAATTTATTTTGCTAGTTGATTTTGTGATCTTGGATTGTGAGGTAGATTATGAAGTCCCAATCATATTGGGGAGACCTTTCCTTTCTACAGGGAAGACTCTAGTTGATGTGGAAGCAGGGGAACTCACTTTTCGGGTGCAAGTCAATGAAGAAGCCAAATTGTACCGAAGTGTGCTCATTTGTGGATCGTGTCACGACTATGATAATTGATGATACTAGTGCAATGATCAATGTGGAAGACCCTCTGGAGGATGTATTGTTAAATCTTGATGTCGATGATTATGAGGGCCGAGTGGAGTGCGTGAATGCTTTACATGGAATGGGATTTTATTCTTATGAGCCTAGGAAACTCTCTTTGGATCTTGAAAATAGAAAGACTCCTCCAACAAAGCCTTCGATTGAGGAACCTCTGGTGTTGGAGTTGAACCTACTGCCTCCACACCTCAGGTATGAATTCTTAGGTCCTAGTTCAACTTTACCAGTTATTCTTTTCTCTTGTCTTACTAACATGCAGGTAGATGCCACATTGGCGGTGCTCAAAAAGCGAAAGAAGGCAATTGGATGGACTGTAGCTGATATTCGGGAAATAAGCCCCGCATTCTGTATACACAAGATTATTCTTGAAGATGATGCAAAACCCTCATTGGAACATCAAAGGAGGTTAAGCGAGGCAATGCAAGAATTCATGAAAAAGGAGGTGATCAAGCGGTTAGATGTCGAGGTTGTGTACCCTATCTCTAACAGCTTGTGGACTTCACCGGTGCAGTGTGTGCCAAAGAAGGGTGGTATGACCATGGTGACCAATGATAATAATGAACTAATTCCTACCCGGATAGTTACCAGATGGAGGGTGTGCGTGGACTATCATAAGCTGAACAAGGTGACCCGCAAGGATTACTTCCTGTTGCCTTTCCTTGACCAGATGCTTGATCGTCTTGCTGGGCGTGCCTTCTGTTGTTTCTTGGATGGATATTCTGGGTACAACCAAATCTTGATTGATCCAGAGGATCATGAGAAGACCATATTTACTTGTCCATATGACACCTTTACTTTTTCTCGGATGCCTTTTGGGTTGTGTAATGCACCGGCAACATTCCAACGGTGTATGACGGCCATTTTCACCGACATGGTGGAAGATATTTTGGACGTTTTCATGGACGACTTTAGTGTGGTGGGTGATTCATTTGATGAATGTTTGAAAAATCTGGATAGAGTATTGGACCGTTGTGAAGACACCAATCTTGTGCTCAATTGGGAAAAATGCCACTTCATGGTTGAGGAGGGCATAGTGTTGGGTCATAAAATTTCAAAACATGGGATAGAAGTTGATAAGGCCAAAATAGAGGTGATTTCAAGGCTTTCTCCCCCACTTCTGTCAAGGGGGTTAGGAGTTTCCGTGGGCACGCGGGGTTCTATCAGAGATTTATAAAGGACTTTTTCGAAGGTAGTGAATCCTTTGTGCAAGCCACTAAAAAAACATGCCAAGTTCGTGTTCGATGAGGGATGTATGCAAGCATTTGAACTTCTTAGGCTTAAATTGACCACCACCCCTATCATTACCGCACCCATTTAGAGTTTGCCTTTTGAGCTCATCTGCAACACGAGTGATGTCGCGGTTGGGGCAGTTTTGGGTCAAAAAGATATCAAAATGTTTCATCCAGTGTACTATGTGAGAAAGACAATGAATGAGGCTCAAAGGAACTACACGGTGAATGAGAAAGAGTTGTTAGCTATTGTGTTCGCAATGGAAAATTTTTGGTCGTATCTCATGGGAGCCAAGGTCATAGTGCACACCGATCATGCAACCCTTAGGTACTTGATGATGAAGAAAGACTCCAAATCTAGGCTGATGCGATGGGTCTTGTTACTTTAAGAGTTTGATTTAGAAATTGTGGACCGGAAAGTTAGTGAAAACTAAGTGGCAGACCACTTGTACCGCTTGGAGGAGGAAGGAAGGCCGTGTGATGGCCTAGAGATCAATGATGCATTTCCTTATGAGCAACTACTTTCTGTGTTAATGAGTGATATGCCATGGTTTGCGGATGTTGCTAATTACCTTGTGACTGGCATCATCCCATGTGAGCTCTCTTCTAACCAAAGGAAGAAGCTCAAACGGGGTAGTTTGGATTTCTATTGGGATGAGCCATACTTGTTCAAGATTTTCACAAATGGTGTGATCTAAAGGTATGTCCCCGAGGAATATTAATTGAGTATCTTGGAGGCTTGTCATTCCTCTCCCTATGGTGGCCATCATGGTGGGGCGAGGACGGCTTCCAAAGTTCTTAGTTGTGGGTTTTATTGGCCAACTTTGTATGAAGATGCAAGTGATCTTGTGAAGAGATGCCACGACTGTCAAAGAGTAGGTGGAATTTCGACGTAAGATGAGATGCCTCTCAATACCATTCTTGAGGTTGGTATTTTTTATGCATGGGGCATTGATTTTTGGGCCCATTCTTTAGCTAGTGTGGGAACACCTACATTCTAGTGGAGGTGACTATGTTTCAAAATGGGTTGAGGCCGTTGCTTTTCCCAACAATGAAGCTAGGAGTGTGGTTGAATTTATCAAAAAGAGCATTTTTACAATGTTTGGCACTCCTCGTGCAATTATAAGTGATGGGGGGTCGCATTTTTGCAATAGAGCTTTTGACACTTTGCTTGCAAAGTATGGTGTCAACCACAAAGTGTCTAATCCTTATCATCCTCAGTCGAGTGGCAAATTTGAAGTTTTGAATAGGGAAATTAAGAGTATTCTATCTAAAACGGTCAATACAAATAGGACCAATTGGTCTAAGAAGTTGGATAATTCTCTATGGTCTTACAGGACTGCTTACAAGACTCCGATTGGTATGTCTCTGTACCGGTTGGTGTTTGGGAAAGCTTTCCACTTACCGATTGAGTTAGAGCACAAGTCCATGTGGGCTTTGAGGAAATTGAACCCTGATTGTGATATAGCTGCAAATCTTCGTGTGGAGCAGCTTAATGAACTTGATGAATTTCGATTCCATGCCTACTCAAGTTCGTCCTTGTATAAGGATAAGATGAAGTACCTTCATAATAAATATGCTCGTGGCAAGGAGTTCAAAGTGGGGGACTTGGTTCTCTTATTCAGCTCTCGGTTACGGTTGTTTCCGGGAAAGCTTAAATCAAAATGGAGTGGACCGTTTGAAGTGGTGTTTGTGACTCCGTTTGGTGCACTTGATCTGAAGAAAAAAAGTAGTGAGGTTTTCAGAGTCAATAGGCATAGGGTCAAGCATTACTTTGTAAGATTGATGACAGCCACGTGGTGGCACTTCTTCATCTCAAAAATTTGATGGTAACCTGCGTCGTGCCGCGATTAAACCAGGCGCTTCTTGGGAGGCAACCCATGTGTTTTTCTTTTTGTTTTTCTTTGATTTGCATTGTAGTATAGGATTTCTTTTTGGACTGACCAGTTGTGAGATGCTACAGGTTTGTGTTGATGCAGTGCAGGACAAAGTGAAAAAAATTGTTCAAGTCTCTGAAGTTTGAAATGCGGGCCACACTACATTTTGTGCGGCCGCAAAGAACTTAGTGCGGGGCACAAAAATCAGTGTTGACTGCACTGATGATGATGTATAAAACCAACTCTCTGAAGTTTGCCATGCGGCCGCATTACATTTTGTGCGGTCCGCGGTGGACCGCTGTGGCCGCAAAGCATTTTGTGTGGTCCACAATGTTTGCCTTCTTAAACTCATATAATTTTGTGTGGCATGGACCACATTACATTTTGTGCGGTCCGCATTGGGTTGGTAAGCTGGGCCCCAAGACCTTTTCTATAAATAGGGCTTGAGGCCCTCCTTTTACACTTTTCGAACTTTTCACTCTCAGAACTCAAAATTTCACTGTTCATCTTCCTTCTTGCTCGTAATCCATCTGCCTAGTCTCAATTAATCTTCAGTACTTCTCACATCTGGTAACTTTAACTTCTTTTTAATTGTTTGATTTTGTTATTTTCTTCTAATTTTGGTTTTTCCTATTTCTTCTTCTTGCCCTACCTGTATTTCCTTTAGTAATGTAGATTAGGTTAGTTAATTCTTGTTTAAAGGTAGATTAGGTAGTTAATACATTGGGAAAACACTTAGGGACCCTTTATTAGGTGTAAAATTGGCCTTAAAGTCAAAATATCTCGAACCCCTAAGTTGGTGTTGCTGCTGGGCACTCAGTGCAAACCGCGGTGGAATTTATGCGGTCCGCGGTGCCCCTGTGCGGTCCACGATTGCATTTTGTGCGGACCGCATTGAAGAATGTTCTGAAACCTGATCATTGAGGACCGCGGCCGCATTATATTTTATGCGGTCCACGGAGCAATTATTCAGAGAGTGGGTAGTCTGAACCCCACCTCTATGCAGACCGCAATGGCATTTTGTGTGGTCTACATTTGGCTTTGTGCCACCGTACTGCAATTTGTGTTGTCCGTACTCTGCAACTTTTTTTTGAACTGCAATTCACAATGGTTTTCTGGATACTAACAAGCCTAATGAATGTTGTTTGCAGATAATGGTGAAACAAAGAGGGAAGGGTGCTAAACAAGCAGGTAGAGGAGAATCCCCCCGGGGTGGGAAACAAAAGATGATAAGACTAACCCCCCAAGTTCGGGAAGCAATAAAAATAACTAGGAATGCGATTCGGGCTGCTGATATAGCTGCTTCCCACTCATCGGAAAGTGAGTATGAGCCCTCCTGGGAGGCATCATCAGACTTCGTGCCAGAATTGGTTCCTGACTGGGTGGAGAGAAACAGACTGAGAGACGCTCCTCCACCTTCCCCCACTGCCCAAGCTTCAGTGCGTGTATCTTCTAAGTCGTCTGAGGGCTCAGCTTCTGGTGGTGACAATGAATACTCCGCCTCTCCCACAACTTTATTATCCGGAGAGGGTGTAGTAGGAGAAGATGAGGCATTAGGAGAAGAAGAGGTAGTAGGAGAAGGGGGTGAACCTCAGGTGGGAGGAGTTGCTAGAGCTAGAAAACCGGAGGTGTGGAAAGACCGCTTTGTGAGTGAGGTGGCCTACCATAAGTTCAGAGAATGGTGGCATGTGAGGAAATTAATTCAGCAGCGGAGTTTTGTAGATAGAGACCTATTGCCTTACAACCCCAATATGAGAAGACAATTTAGAAAGAGAATGGGCTGGGAGTACTTCTTAGGCCACTGTGAGGATGCAAACGAGCACCTGGTCAAGGAATTCTACACAAATGTGCCCACATCAAGAAGGGCACCAAAGTGAGCAAGGTGCGAAATTTGAAAGTGCAGTTTGATAGGAAAACAATAAATGACTACTTGGGCTTCGTAAGGAGGATGAATCCCCATATTTGGCAAAGATGGAATTAGGTGAGGAGGTTTGTCCTTAGTTGGTACAGTATCTGGAAATCCTAGGTACCACCCCCGATTAGTTGAATGCGGGATTGAAAATTTTGAGGAGAAGTTTGAATTTCGAGGCCAATGGGTGGGAAACATTTGTGTGCAGCAGATTGGACCCCACTACCCATGATAATTTACTACCTCTTCACTGGGCAGTACTGGTAGCATCAATCATGGAGGGGTACCCGATTAATGTTGGAAATGTGATATCTCGGGTGATTACACAGATAGTAAGTCAAGGTGACAAAAACTACCCCTTCCCCAGCTTCTTAACCATGTACTTCAGGGACCTCAAAGTTGAAAAGCGGCCATTTGATATCAAAGTGAAAGAAAAGGCCCCATTCTCATGGTACATCATGCATGGTGATGACAACCCAAAAGGCAAGAACTACAAGAGAATAGCCACTGCTCCAACTGGCCTGTCTAAAGAGCCAATAGTGGTAGTTGCTCCTACTCAGCCTTCTTCTACCTCAGCGGACATGCCCCTAGTCCATCCACTTCGGCTGTTCCAGACATACTCTCCACCCCAGCCTACCCTTTGACTGCTTACTGTTTGAGCCAGGACCTTCTTAGTATCAACAGCTGGATGCAGACAGCTTCCTCTAAGTTGTTTGTCCCCACTACAACAGTGGCAGCTCAATCGGCACCTCCACCTCTATAGGTCCCACAGTTTATTAAGGATGCCCTCAAGGATATTTTGGAAAACCATAAGAAGATACTTGACACTCAGAAAGTGCTTATGAAAGCTGTGGATTCTCATGGGAAAACTCTCAAGGAGCTTGATTGGGAGGCTTAGAAGATGAGGAAGACGCGGGATTCCAAGGAGTCCGTGAAGGAGTTATGGATTGAGGTTGAAAGGTTAAAGGCAGATTACCTGCCGTTGGATTTATTACTATATGACTCGGTGCCAGTAGCCCATCCCCATCCAGTGTAGTCAGAGAGGCCTCCCAAGAGGAAGAGGATGATTCCGCGTGTAGATGATGCAGCCATCCAGTTGGCAGACCCACTGGAGACCTCCTTCAGTCAGCCACAGGATGCAGTCCAGGAGCCTGTCCATGTCTAGGTCCAGGTCCCAACAGCAGAACCACAGGTCACAGGGAGCCAATCTGAGGTTCGCGAGCATATTGCGAACCCAGGGACCACTCAGGACCCCATGCAGACAGCGACCCATAAGGAGTTTCTGTATCCTCTTCCCTTTATTTTTGGTGCTTATTTTGTTTAGTTTCTATTGAGGGCAATGCCAGGTTTCAGTTGAGGGGGTAGGCCCTACTTTGATTTGTTGGACGACTGTATATATTTGACAGATTTCATGACTTCTTTCTTTACTTTTCATATTTGGTATGTATATAATTTTAGCACTTCATTATATTTTTTGTACTTTTCACTTTGGGTCTGTATATAAAAGTTATGTTACATTGTATATATTCATCCCCGTATTGTATATTCGATTAAACCCCCCCTTGTACATATTCATTCTACTTTCCGCATTTTTATTTTCCATAGCTTCTTATTTATGTTTGTAGCTTTTCTTTTGACCGTTTGTAATAAGCCTTTGGTTTTCTTAATATCACGGTTCTTTCCAAAGGTGGAGTTTGTGTGAACCGGGTGGCTCTTCCCAATGATGCATGGCGTGAAAACCTTCTTAAGGGTTTGAGTACGTTTTTTTTGTTTTTAGTAGTTAGTGGTAAGGGTACCTCAAGAAAAGCTTCACTTGGGCCTAGCACATTTGCCTTTGATCTTATGGTCAAAAACAAATTGTTGTGTATAGGATGGTGAAAGGCATGACCTTGAGACTCTTGTGTTGACCGATAATCATCAAGTGATTTTTTGGGACCATTGTGTGCTCAAACCTTATCTAAGGTCATTGTGGGCCCCCGACTTTATGTCTTTAGCGATCCCATAACTTGTGTGGTGAGAAATTGCATTGTAAGTCTAAGTCCCGAGCCATTGGTCTAGAACTTGCCCTAAGTGTTTGTTGAGGCTAAATCCTAAGTGAATTTTGATTTGAGATATGATTATAGGCCCTCCTTGATCCAAATGATAGCTTGAACACTTTCATAGCCTACCAATGATAAAATCCCTAGTCAACGCTTTTGAGCCTTAGACCTTTTCCTTCAAAAATCATGATACAAGCTTTACCCATTCTAAAAGATACCCTCTCTTGGCACCCGATATTTCCTTAGTACATGGCAAAAATATAAGTTTGTAGGGAGAGACAAGGAATGCAACAAAGCAGTAAAAAGGCACAAAATGAAGAAAAAGAAAGGTCAATGAAAAAGAAAGAAAAGAAAAAAGACAAAAGGAATGTTCAATGTGTAAGAGAATAAAAGGGATTCACGAAAAGCAAAAAATGAAATGTGTGGAAAGTTGATAAAGGAGAAAAGATTTGAAATGAATAAGAAAGAGTGACAATGTGTCTCTCTAACCCCCTAGAAAGAAGTGAAATGACCCAAAAATAAAGTGAATATATGCCAAAATGAAACAAAAGAAGTGCTTAAGGGAATATGGAACCTACTTAGACCAAACATGTCGTACCCAGAACCAAAATCCTTCACCATGTCTCCACAAAAGCGCTATATGATCTTCACCTGAATAAAGCTTACATTAGTGGTGACTCACATAAGGAGAAAGCATATTGTCACACCCCGAACCTGGGCCTGGACGTAACACGGCACTTGGTGCCTGACTATATGTGACCAAGCGAACCAACTGGCTGGCTGAATCAACATGTGATATCATAACATAATGAATGCGGAAGATAAACTAACACATCTGATATACTGAAAGTCTGTATGATATAAATCAAAGTGCGGAAATACTAAAACAAATCTGAAACATATATGTAGCCAACATTGCTTAACATTAAAAGCCTGAGACTCTATTTAACTGTTACTCTAGACTATAAAGCCTCTATTGAAGTATTGAAAACACTGACTATCTGTAAATACTAAAGCCCGTAAAGTAATGATAATGCCCCAAAAGAACTAGGGATCACCAAATAGCTGGTACGAGAATCCTAGCGCTCTGAATCATCAACTTGTAAATTATTACCTGCAGTGTGAGATACAGGCCCCAGGAAAAAGGGACGTCAGTACATTTGAATTGCACTGGTATGTAAAGCAACTGAAAGAAAGAATTATAAATGTTGAATATGAAACTAAGCTGATAACTGAGAATTGATAACTGAAATCATAACTGTTCAAATTGAAACAATAACTGATAATTGATAACTGATAACTGAATCGAACAAAGGAAGTAAGGATATGAATACTCCCTCTTCTGAATAATGAACAACTTTTTTATCTGAATAAATAAAAATAAACTATGACCTCAGGCCCAATACATATGTATGTGCACAGTTGCGGCCTCGGTCCCAAGTATACGTATACGTAACTGCGACCTCATGTCCAAAATGCATAAATCATAAACTGCGGCCTCAGGCCCAAATACAAGTGTTCAACATTCAGGAACTGAGAATCATACCGAGTTACATAATACTGGAATACTGAATAGGACTAGACTGAGACATGTATTCTTGAACTGATTATGAACACTGAAACTTCAACTGTTTATTACATACAGAGTAATCTATATTAAGACTCGGGGGAATCAAACCCAAGTCTATATTGAATACGCATTAAGCTCACAAAGTTCAGAATGAAAGTGGTGAACGAGTTATGAAGCTAGAGAATAGAAGTTCTGCAACTATTCAAGGAACTAGGCTAAACTATATTTCTGAGGCAATTAGTAAAGTCGTAAAAGAAACATAGTGTAGGGAGAATCATTAACATTCCCAAACATAGAGAGTTAACCTCACACACCTTAACTTCCTTCTCTTGAGTGCAATATAACATTCGCCAACCCTTTCAACTTTAATCTATAGCAATACAAGTCAAAGAAATTCCATATTACCAATAATTCTCATGTTTTGGTCACTTAAGCATTTTATCAAACACTTGGTGACATAAAGCTTTATAGTCCTTATTAATGGTGTCTCTATACCTAACAACCCATTCTCTTTCTCCTAGATAAATTCTAAATTCTCAAATAGTTATAATCAACATCATTCTTTATCACGCATAAGGTAAACAACACTCTTAACCAATAATCAACAATCAACACCCTAAACCTATAATCATTCATGCTTTTCTATCAAACTCATCAAATCATATCTTATGAACTAGAGTCTATAATCATTAATCCAAAGATATAATCAATTAGAGGGTGAAGATATTACCTTCTTGACGTTCAATCCCCTTGAATTCGAGTTCTAGGGTTCTTTCTCTCAACAACGATGTCCCAATCGAATATCTAATGATATGGAGGGTTTACCCATGTTAATAAGATGTTGGGAAATTGAAATTAACTTATAATCACCATTAGAACTTACCTTGGGTGGTGGAAGGACCCTTAAGGAGTTAGGTTTTTGAGAGTTCTCCTTTCTAGAGCAAGTTTTTATGTTTTTGAGATGTGGGGGACGAAATGCAGCTTTAAAATGACCCCCCACAAGCGCGCCGTGATCCTAGAGACCTGACTGCACTACTGACCGCGCAAAATGGCAGTAACACTGCTTCAAAATTAGCACTGTCGCGCTATGGGCACGCATATCACATAGTGTTCTATAAAA
>MU719306.1:23179-33292 GCA_026770625.1 Nicotiana glauca | reverse complement strand
TTCTCCCTTTTTCTAAATGTGAACCTTGCGCAACGAGGTACGTAATTAAGCTCTACTGTTTGTGAATTCGGATCTGAAAATTGAAATGGAAGCAGTAGTTTGAAATGTAGTATCAGTTTGTTTATGATTTCTTCTGTATTGCTTTTGGGGTATTGTATTTCTTTTATTAGCCTGATGGTATGAATTGTCCGATTAAGTTTTGTTTTGAATGAGGAGCTTTGCTATTGTATTTAATTGGGAAGTATCATGAAATTTGAAGGAAAACAGCTTGTCTAATTGAACCATTAGCTTAGCTTTTGCACTCATTCACGATTTTATATAGTGGGTTCAACAGATGGAGTGCAAAAAAAAAAGAGAATACAATAGTACCTAATGAAGTAAATTATGTAATTAACATAACCTAAAGAATTTGTAAGGCAGTAGGATGTCTTTTATCCTTTGCACATCTTGCGTTTGATGTCCTGTTATATATGTGTTACATTAGAATGTCTAGATAGCTAATATCATGCACCATATGTGTTTTTTAAGGTCAAACAAAATGGATTAGGTTCATACCATCACTTATATGGATTATTCTTGAAAATCATTAATTATCAGCAGGATTTGGTCCAAAGTGGATTAAATTTGTTATGACTCGGTGCCATTATATTATATCATGGATGATAAGCAATATACTTAAAATCGTTGTGAAGTGCATGGGCTGTTGATTGCATTTAATTTGGATGGTTGGGATGGTCTAATTTCGCTTTAAGACCGGCCCGGTTACCTAGTATTACAAATCGATTGTATTTAGTTTTCTTCAAAAAGGGTTGCCATACCAATTGAATGAATAATTATGGCCCTTTAACTTGGGGGTTGCTATGTTAGTAGGATGGTGATTTTTAGAAGCCTTGTAAACTTTCTTAGTTAATTAATTGGGTTTTAGGAGTAGATTAATTGTGGCATGCCATGCCAAATCAAAACCTGTCTAAAAATTATATTAGGAATATGATGTATTAATTCGTAAGTATAAATTCGGATTTCGAATTAGGTAGGGGGTTCAAACTAAAAGGGTCTTCCCTTTTGTTTGAATTCGGACTTGAATTCGAGGCCCGAATTTATAAATGTAAATTAATTGACCTTTTAGAGACAAATAAAATAAATAGATATCATAGTCACTTTATGTTGGCCTTTAAATAATAAAATGAGATGAGCCTCGCCGAACAAAACCCAAAATTGCGGGGTCCTCATTAATTACTTGATTAAAAAATACTTAGAACTTGCGGCGCGCCGTTTAGAGAATTTCACGGCCTCCCACCAAGCTTAAAAGACGTTAGTCACTTTAGGCGCGGATTTAATAATCTTACCTTCCTAAATACGGTGTGCATTTCATGCAACCCAAATCCAAAATCCAAAACCGTTGAATAAGAATGTGTCGAGGATCCGGGTGCATTTCATGTGATGTGATCCGAAAACGCATTTTTAAACGACGTTCGCTTTCGTAAAAATAGTTTAAAAGCGGTAAATAAATTATAAAATTACACTATAGGTTGGAGCATGTAAAAATTAGATTTTTAGCCATTTATAATAATTTAAGCGATCGTGCTAGAACCACGGGATCCGGGGGTGCCTAACACCTCCCCTCGGGTCAACAGAATTCCTTACACAGAATTTCTGGTTCGCAGACTCCAATTGGAAGTCGACAATTTTCCTCGATTTAGGATTTAAAATTAAATCGGTGACTTGGGATACCAAAAGCCAATCATATCCCAAGCGGCGACTCTTAAAAAATAAATAAATAATCCCATTTCGAATAATGTCACTTAAATTAGAAAAACTCCTCTATGCCCTTGCGGGTGTGTAAAAAAGGAGGTGTGACAGCTCTGGCGACTCTGCTGGGGATACGAACCCAGAATTTCGATTCAGGGTTCAAGAATTCGAGCTTAGTACAATTGTTATATTTGGCTTTATCTGATTTTATACATGTTCCATGCTATACGTGCTAAATGTTTTACCGCTTTGATATTTGTTGAAATTGTATTTATAAACTGTCGCGAATCCCTTCCTCTCTCTGAGTCTTCTACATCATGGAGAAGGGTGCATCGTGTAGCTTCTCTTCTGTTTAGAGTCTTTCCCAATTTAGAATGAGGTTGGATAAGTTGCTAAGCCGATGGAGCTTCTGTATCCCCGGTATGCTGCCTCCCCCTCGACTCGAGTTGTCCGCTCGGATAAGCCAGTTCTAGACCAATAAACCTACGGTTTAAACCTTGAAGAACAAAAACTCACGTCGGATCCCTAATAGAACGTTTGTTTGCATCATGTGCATTTGACTTAGGGAACTCAACACAGGGGTTGGGTCCGTCTAGGACAGGTGACCTGAAATGAATTGACCATCCTCATGCATCTTACGTGCTACTTGCGCATTTATTTGCTCGGCCTTGCATGTTGACCGGCTTGTCCAAATGAGTGAAAATTGAGGAAAAATAATAATAAGCAATGTTAGGACTAAGTGAGAGTGACCATTTGAAAAAACCAATGCCCAAATAGTACCGAAATGCTGCCGGATTTTTGAGAAATGAAAAACAAAAAGAAAAACGAGAAAATATTTGAAAAAAAAAATTGTTGTTCAAAATTAGTTTTGATTTTGGAAAATTTGCCCGAACTACGCGGGTCTGATTCTCACCGGATGTGAGATACGTAGGCAAACCTCATCGGTTCCGACCCCAATTTTCAAAAATCCAAAAATATTTTCCTTTAGTTCCTTCTTTTAAAATCTTTCCGTAGAAAATTCAAAAAAAAGGTAAAAGTAATTTTTAAACTAAAAATAAAATAAAAATAGTTTCCTTCTTTCTAATGTCTTTCATACGGAAAAAAAAATTCAATAAAAATCAAAATTCAAAATACGGGTTTCCTTCATTTTAAAGTATTTAAAAAAACTAAACAAAAAAAAAATCAGAAATAAAAATCCAAAAATTTTCTTCTCTTGTCTAGAAGTTTTTTCTTTTGTAAATGTCGATAAAAATCTTGAAAAAAAAATTGAAGCCCAAAAAATATTTTGCTTTTTTTAGAGGTACTTTTGTAAATAAATAAAATATCAGAAATTCAAGATATTGTCCTTTAAAAGTTCCTCTTTTGAGAATTAAGAGGTTACATCCAAAATCCAAAAATATTTTCTTTCTTCCTTAGAAAAAGAGAAAATAAATAAAAATTCAAACAGAAAAAAATATTTTCTTTTTACTTTTGAAATTTCCAAGGTTCAATCAAAAGCAAAAGAATTTTTAGAAGTCTTTCTTTCAAAATAAAATCAAAAATAATAATAAAAAAATTTCCTTTCTTCTTTTAAAGCATTTTTAGAAAATTCAGCAAAAAAAAAAAAAACAAAAATCAAATCAAAAAATCAAAAATATTTTCTTTTGCCTTAAAGCTTAATGGTCTAAATTTTATACCAAAAAAAAAAAGAGTTAGTTTACTCAATTCCCAAATTTGCCCGAACTACGCTGGTTTGATTCTCACCAGGTGTGAGATACGTAGGCAACCCTTATCGGGTCCAACCTCCCCTTTGCAAAAATAGCCCAAAAAAAATGTCAAAATTTTAATTTTTTGTCAAAATAAATCGGCCCGAACTACGCTGGTTTGATTCTCACCGGATGTGAGATATGTAGGCAACCCTCATCGGGTCCAACCACCCCTTTGCAAAAATAGCCAAAAATACCAAAATTTTAATTTTTGTCAAAATAAGTCGGGTGATGCCATTCTTGTTTTAAAATAAGCCGAATGTCCCCAAAGGGACGCCGGAAGACTGTTTTTGCAAGAACAGCCACCCTGAGTCATTTTAAACGGTTGGCAGGAACAACCTTAAAATCTCCCCACAGGAAGTGCTGAAAGGCCGTATCTGCAAAACCGAGTTTTTGTGTGCTTAAATAAAATTTTAAAAATAGCCACTTCTTCCTTTTAGGTCAAAAATAAATCATTAAAATACTCTTTAGATGTCTTTCTTTCATATATAAAAAGTATAAAAAATAAAATTTTTGAAAAAAAAACAGTTGAGTCCGAAAAATATGTTTGCTCAAAAATCCAAAATATTTTCGTAAAAGTCCCTCTTCCGAAAATTAAGAGGCAACTTTCAAAGTCGAAAAAAAAAATTCTTTCGTGTTAGAAAAATAGAAAATAAATGAGAAAAAAAATATTTCTTTTACTTCTAAAATTCCCAAAGTTCCAATAAAAAGAAAAGAAATTTTTAGAAGTCTTTCTTTCAAAAAACAAAAAGAAAAATCAGAAATCAAAATAAAAAATATCTTCCTTAAAGCATTTCTCTCAAAATTTCCAAAAAAAATATTGGCTTATTCACCTTATTTGCACGAACTACGCTTGGTCTGATTCATGCGGGGTCATGATATGTAGGCAATCTACATAAGATTCGACCGTAATCCTAAGAAAAAGAGAAAAAAGAAATATGAGGGAAATAAATAGAAGAGAAAAAAGCAAGAGAGAAAAGAAATGCAAAAGAAGAAAATAAGGCATTGAGAGAAAAAACCATGGCCAAAGAAAAGAAAAAGTGAAAAAAATGAAAAAGCACGAAAAGAAAATGAGAGAAAACAAAACAAAAAGAGAAAGAAAAGAGAAAAGGAATAAGAAGAAAAGCCGGGATGACACATGAAACCGAAGCAAACATGTAGATATCCATTTAACTGTATAGGTGCATCACACTCCAATGTGCAATTACCTATCTGTTACTTGTTTCATACTAACCGTTGTTGCTGTAATTTCAGCTGAGTATTTCAGAAACCGTGTTTGGTTTGTGGTAAACTGGCCTCGCATCGATACTTCACCAGATCCTCTCTGGGATCCCGGCCTTTGAATCCTATACAGCTGAAGAAAATTGGATCATGCGCTTGCGCTTGATGGAAATGTGGGATTCTTGGAACAACGGGAAGGAACCCCCAAGCAATATCCCCGGATTTCCGGAGTTGTTCCCAAGATCTGGAGGTGTTACCACTGTCCCTATCAGCCGCCTAAATATTCCTTTGGGCAACCTACTATGACTGCTAACTTCTTCGGAACACCCTCTGAGGCTCACCCCCAGGTGTTCCCGTCTGGAATTGCTCCCAATATCTTCACAGCTCTACCAGCCTCCGCAACAACCCAACCATCACTACTAAAGCATACTTTTGACCCCTCGATCCTCACATTCCAGAATCCCGTCTTTCAAGCTGATCCTCCTCATTATCCTCAGTACACCTACTCTCAACCACCATATGAGCTTACGCCAGGGCAAGATAAAACCCCAAAAGCCCCAAAACAAGATGAGATGGCGAAAAAAATGAGGAGCCCTGAGCAGAGTTTGAAGAATATGCAAGGTTTAAACGGGCAGAAAAATTTTCTTACACTGATCTGTATGGGGAGTTTGATCCAGCCTTAAAAGCTATAATTGCTATCGCTGATGTGAAAAAGAAACCAAAGGTGGCCTCGAAGCAAGAGGAAGGGGAAAAGAAGAGCAAAATCACCGAGACAGAACCAGAAAAGAAAACTGACTTGAAAAAAAAAAGGAACACAAATGTACGGGACCAAGCAAGCCTATGTGGTGCGGGGGGCAATCAAACCATCTCGGCTGAGTGAGCCAGTGGTTATTGGACGCGTACCACAGAAGCCTATGATGAACCCTGTTGCGGTGCCATGGAATTATCATCAGACGACGGTTACGTACAAGGTTAAAGAGATTGTGGGTGAGCTGTTAGAAAACCCCCCCTGTTGAGAAATATTCAAATGTAAAAGAGGTAAACAATGCCACCAGAAGGCGTTTCCCGCCTAAGAAGCCTGTGAGTGTTGAGGAAGTCAAGCCTAAGTACAGTAATGAAGAAGATGATGAGGTTTTCATGGCTGAAGAAAGTGAAGATATACGTGGGGCAATGAGGAAAATGCTCTACGAAACCCACATGGTCCACCCGGGAGAGGGCACTAGCACCGCTGAGGTGCTATACATGGGACCAAGCGCCAAACTCCAAAACTGGAAGGCTATGCCATTCCCGATCAGGCAGGAGTCCCGGTAGACTGGCCCTGTCACCTTTTCTGCATCCCGAGTTATTTCAGGGTGTAACTTGGATGTTTCTTTTAGTTTCTTGTCTTTAAATTCCTGAATGTGAACCCTGTTATCTTCAAAATTCCAAAAAAGTGAAATCTATATTTCATCATTCATTTTTCTTTCTGATTTTGCTAGTTTCCCCTTCATTTCTTCTTTTTAGTTCTAATAATGCAGCTTTAAATAACATGACATGCTTGCGGACTTCATGCCTAGATCCTAAAACGCTGTCAGACTCCAAAATAATAAATCAAGAGTCGAAATGCAAAGAAGGTAACCTTGAGGAAATAAAACAAAGAAGTGGAACTGGAAAATTGGTTCGCGGGTTGGAAAGGTCCATTACAACAAAAGAGTGTGCCATACTCAGGGCACATTCGGGCAGTTGTGTCAACAAATAATGGCCCGTGCTTATAACAAGAAAGTTCGTCCTAGGAATTTTGAGGGAGGACAACTCGTGATGAGACGCATTCTCCCTCATCACCAGTGAAGCGAAAGGAAAATTTGCTCCTAATTGGAAGGGTCCATACATCATCCGAAAGATATTTCCGAGATGAGAATTGTATCTAGGAGATATCGAAGGAAAAGATCCCGAAGCAGCAGTCAATACGGACACCGTAAAAAGGTACTATGTCTAGGCTCTCTGCGGTATTGGTTTTTGTGCAATTGAGATGACGAAGGCTACTATCAACCCTTCGCAAACCCACTTGAGCCGGTTACTCTTCTTTGGCTACCCTCTTTGGAACTCGAAAGTGAAAAAAAAGGAAAAAGAGAAAAAAAAGGAGAAAAATGAAAAGGAGAAGAAAAAGAAAGATACAAAAAAGGAAGAAGCAAAAAAAAAATGAAAAAGAGAGGAAAAAGAAAGGAAAAAGAAAGAAAACAAAACAAAGCAGAAAAAAAAAAAAAAACGTAGTTGCCTGAACTACGTTTGACTTGGTCCCGAAAGGGTACGTAGGCAGCCTCTCTCTGAGGTTCAGTCACACCAAAACAAAAATCCCAATTTCCCCAAAAATTGAAACTGGGGCAGATGATATGATGGTTCGGTTATGAATCCGCCGAAAAGGTTCCAAAGTTGTAGTTCCTCCCAAATCCTTTTTACCCAAAGACCTTGTTCAAGTCCTTCCGATCAATTGGCAAATGCAAGGAAGTGGAAAACGTCATTGTTGGGATCAGATAGAATTCAAATTGAGAGAAATAAAATGAGAGAGTCTTATTGGTAAAAACCTTCGGGCACCATAAGGCAATGGTGAGTAGAGAAGCTGAAAATGAGAGAGTCCGCTTAGTGAAAACTCGCAAAGAGCACTATCGGGTGACGGCGAGAAGAGAAATAAGAGAGGTCGATTGGCGAAAACCCGCAAAGGGCACTGTCGGCCGAAAAGAAGACACCTCACCACGAAAAGAAGATATCTCATCACTAAAAGAGTCCTGACAAGGTTCCTGGTTTTGAAATGTGGATCATTGGGTTCACGAGAAGCTGGAAAGTTTGTGTGGGTCGGGCGTCCAGTCCAAGAAGCATGTCATGTTCATTTTGAGCCAGCATGCACACCCCAGATAAGTCCTTCTTTTCCCCGAAAGGGATGCTTCTTTTTTAAAAACTCATTCGCTTGCCTTTTGTATATTTCTTCCTTGAATCCCTTTCGGTTTAACACTGATTCCAGAATTACTACAAATAAAAGGTGGCAGGACTGGTTTCACAGAGCTCCGCCTGGCAAAGGCCAAAGAAGATACCTAGCCTCACCAGGTGCGCCAGTCCAATCCCGATTGACCATGGTGGTTGATTGCTTCCAAAGTAAAGACATTGGAAAAGAAAGAAAATCAAAGGCAAAGGCAGAATAAAATGAAAAGTCCAGAGCCCACACGGGCGAGTCATGATGAAATCCTGAGAGTTGAACCCGGTCTATTTGAAAAAAGATTCACTCTCAAGGCGAACAAGCAGCAAAGTTCTCAATGGAAAGGGGGCCGGGATCAAGCAATTGGGATGATCAAGGCCACAAAACCAACCACCGTTTCAAACTAATAAATTGTTCTTTGTTGAAAACAGGTTCCATTCAAGGCAACCATGCAAGAAGCAGGTGCAACCCAAAAAGAAATGAAATGCGCAAGCACTGAAACAGCTTTGCAGCAGGAAAGCGACCAAAAGGAAGTTTCCCAAAACTCTGTCATGCGTGTTGCTAAATAAAAGCGAAAAAATGAAAGAAAAAAAAAAGAAGCAAAGAAATGAAAATGAAAACCCCAAAAGAAAAAAAACAATCATAGTAGCATAGGAGCTTTTCTTTCCAAATCCCGGCATAACCCGAGGATCCCCCTGGCATAACCCAAGGGGATTTTTCTTTCCAAATCCCGGCATAACCCGTGGATCTCCCTGCCATAACCCAAGGAGATTTTTCTTTCCAAATCCCGGCATAACCCGTGGATTCCCCTGGCATAACCCAAGGGGCTTTTTCTTTCCCAAATCCCGGAATAACCCGAGGATCTCCCTGGCATAACCCAAGGAGCTTTTTCTTTCCAAATCCCGGCATAACCCGTGGATTCCCCTGGCATAACCCAAGGGGATTTTTCTTTCCCAAATTTCGGCATAACCCGAGGATATCCCTGGCATAACCCAAGGAGATTTTTCTTTCGAAATCCCGGCATAACCCGAGGATCCCCCTGGCATAACCCAAGGGGCTTTTTCTTTCCAAATCCCGACATAACCCGAGGATCTCCCTGGCATAACCCAAGGAGCCTTTTCTTTCCAAATCCCGACATAATCCGTGGATCCCCCTGTCATAACCCAAGGGGCCTTTTTCTTTCCATCCCGGCATAACCCGTGGATCTCCCTGGCATAACCCAATGAGCCCTTTTCTTTTCGTCCCGACATAACCCGAGGCCCCATTTTTTTTCTTTTTCCGGCATAACCCGGTCATTTTCCAGCATAACCTGGATTCATTCACAAGGATACACAATCCTGATTTGATTGCTTAGATATGTGTCACAACAAAATCACAAAATTTTCCTAGTGAAAACTGGGGCAGAAAATTTCGTTTATTTGTTTGTTTTGGTATCTTAAGCAGGTTGAACTTAAGACATAGGGTGCGAGATGACCGTTGGAATGAGTCTCAATCCAGAATAAAGAAAAGAAAAAAATAATAAAAAGAAATGAGCTCAAATGCGAAGAAAACAAGGGTGCGGACTGCTCAAAATCTGATTGAAGTCACAAGCTCCGTTGATCCCATTTTGACCCAATGCTGCATGAAGAAGTAAAAACCTACAACTTACGAGCATCAAGATTCAGATCGGAGTCCAAAGCAAAATCATCTAAGACTCAAGATCAAGTTTCAAGAGAATTATATATAGGAATCTTGTAACTCATAGTTGATAGGCATAGCTAGCTTAGCTTTGATTTTCCTTTTTGATGTAATAAGGGGCTCAGCAAGTAGAAACAACAGCAACAACAGTGAAATCACAGCTTCCTGGTAGTCCCAGCTACCAAAACTTCCGAACAACACCTGACCTTATTCCTTTATAGCCAAGGATATGTAGGCAACCTTTAAAGCAAGGTTCGGTCAGACAGTTTTTCAAAAAAAAAAATGCTTCTCATGGAGTTTCAAAGGGGCAAAAATCCCTCACAGTGCTCACTTTATCTTTGCCCGAAAACTCTTCGTGTTTCCGAGCAAAGAGGGGCAGCTGTAAGCACGTGATTTTTTTCCTACATGAAGATAACTCCTAAAAATATATCAAAATAATTTTTATTGATTTTGTAGGAATTTTCCTTTATTTAGCTGCATTTCTTGCATTTTGATATTTTAAAATCATAATAATAAATACCAAAAAAATATTTTGCATAGCCGTTAGGTTTTATTGGAAGTCATTTGGTTTTCATAAAATTTAAAATTCACAAAAAATGTTTGATTTTTACACCTTTTCCTTTTGTTGATCTTTCTCTTCTAATTTAGGATTAAGTAGTTTTTATAATTTTTATAATTAGTATAATTTTAGATAATATAGGTTTTCAATTCTAGGATTTTTAATAAAAAAAAGAAGATAAAAAGCAATTGGGAATAAAAATTGGAAGAACCCTT
>MU719306.1:4285-22155 GCA_026770625.1 Nicotiana glauca | reverse complement strand
GAATTATGTAATTAACATAACCTAAAGAATTTGTAAGGCAGTAGGATGTCTTTTATCCTTTGCACATCTTGCGTTTGATGTCCTGTTATATATGTGTTACATCAGAATGTCTAGATAGCTAATATCATGCATTATATGTGTTTTTCAAGGTCAAACAAGATGGATTAGGTTCATACCATCACTTATATGGATTCTTCTTGAAAATCATTAATTATCAGCAGTATTTGGTCCAAAGTGGATTAAATTTGATATGACTCGGTGCCATTATATTATATCATGGATGATAAGCAATATACTTGAAATCGTTGTGAAGTGCATGGGCTGTTGATTGCATTTAATTTGGATGGTTGGGATGGTCTAATTTCGCTTTAAGACCGGCCCGGTTCCCTAGTATTACAAATCGATTGTATTTAGTTTTCTTCAAAAAGGGTTGCCATACCAATTGAATGAATAATTATGGCCCTTTAACTTGGGGGTTGCTATGTTAGTAGGATGGTGATTTTTAGAAGCCTTGTAAACTTTCTTAGTTAATTAATTGGGTTTTAGGAGTAGATTAATTGTGGCGTGCCATGCCAAATCAAACCTATCTAAAAATTATATTAGGAATACGAGGTATTAATTCGCAAGTATAAATTCGGATTTCGAATTAGGTAGGGGGTTCAAACTAAAAGGGTCTTCCCTTTTGTTTGAATTCGGACTTGAATTCGAGGCCCGAATTTATAAATGTAAATTAATTGACCTTTTAGAGACAAATAAAATAAATAGATATCATAGTCACTTTAAGTTGGCCTTTAAGTAATAAAATGAGATGAGCCTCGCCGAACAAAACCCAAAATTTTGGGGCCCTCATTAATTACTTGATTAAAAAATACTTAGAAGTTGGGGCGCGCCGTTTAGAGAATTTCATGGCCTCCCACCAAGCTTAAAAGACGTTAGTCGCTTTAGGCGCGAATTTAATAATCTTACCTTCCTAAATACGGGTGTGCATTTCATGCAACCCAAATCCAAATCCAAAAACGTTGAATAAGAATGTGTCGAGGATCCGGGTGCATTTCATGTGACGTGATCCGAAAACGTGTTTTTAAACGACGTTCACTTTCGTAAAAATAGTTTAAAAGTGGTAAATAAATTATAAAATTGCACTATAGGTTGGAGCATGTAAAAATTAGATTTTTAGCCATTTATAATAATTTAAGCAATCGTGCTAGAACCACGGGATCCGAGGGTGCCTAACACATTCCCTCGGGTCAACAGAATTCCTTACACAGAATTTCTGGTTCGCAGACTCCAATTGGAAGTCGACAATTTTCCTCGATTTGGGATTTAAAATTAAACCGGTGACTTGGGATACCAAAAGCCAATCATATCCCAAGCGGCGACTCTTAAAAAATAAATAAATAATTTCATTTCGGATAATGTCACTTAAATTGGAAAAACTCCTCTATGCCCTTGCGGGTGTGTAAAAAGGGAGGTGTGACAAATCTCTTCTGCTCTAACCTTAAAAAATCTTTGCATTTTTCAAGTTCTTATTCTACAAATCATCAAGTTTCATTGCTAACCACTTCTTAAGACGCTAGGTCTCTTACTCCCAATTCTTACTCGCTCATAAAAATGACTATGACCTCCAAAACTGTCCCTCACAAAGAAACTGCCTCTTCATCAAAGTCCACTGGCGCCACTGGCGCGACAAAGCATCCTCTTGCTGACTTCATTCCGATGAAGTGTGCAACTGCCTCCAATTTCAAGGTGAAGAACATACCCTCGACACCGGGACGATGTGAACCCATGTCGAGATATATGTGTACAATTACCGAATGCCTCTTCGAGAAGGTAAAAGAGGAGTGAAACTGAGTAGGCAAGGACGTAGTAGTGCTTCACTCTGAAGAATCCATCACTACTTACAATGAGGGTAATTTGACTGTCTACACCTACCCCTTCACAATAAGTCCCTTGGACCCCATCATCATCGCCTTTTGCAAGAGGTACGATGTCACTCTAGGCCAGATCCACCCATCGTTTTGGAGGATCGTGCTCCTCCTTCGATTCTTTGTAAGAAAGATTGAGGGGCATCCTTTTACCCTCGATCATCTCATGCGCCTCTACGACCCTCAGGTTTATCGAGGAGGCATGATCAAGCTTTATCGTCGAGCTACCAAACCCCCATTCTAAAGCATAGATGAGACTCGAGACCAAGGTTGGATGGGCAGGTTCATGCGAATAAGGACTTCAGACCTAATCCTCGCCGATGATATGTTGTTCTCCGAAAGGTAGAACATGAAACGTAAGTGTTTTCTTGGCCTTTCGAGTACCTACAATTGCCATTCCGCTTTCTTGTTTTCCCCTCATATAAACCTTTTGTATTGCAGCCAAGGCTGCTATGCCGGAAGTGATCCCTACCCTAAGGCAATGGGTTGAGGGATTGGTGTCCCCAAAAGCCTACTCCGAGCATGCCTGGATGGAGTTGTCAAGGGGCCAATAGGAGGCCCAAAACTATGGTAATTTTTTTTCTTTGCAAGGTTTCCATTCCTAATTTGTTATTGTACCTATTCATTTTTATTTTTATTTTGAAGGCCTTAGGAAGGACGTGCCAATGAGGCCCCCTCTGCTGAAGAAGTGGCACTCCTTTCCTCGTCTGCCCCGAAGCAAGGCAAAGAGAAGAAAAGGAATCCTCAAGCCCGGAGAAAAAAGGCCGGCCAGAAGGCCCCGTAAACCAAAGGGTGATGTCATTCCCGTAACTTTGGAGTCCTTCCACTAGCTATCAAATGAGACCAAAAATGAGGATTAAGAAGAAAATTCCGGTTTGGTGCTTCGTGTGCGGGCTGGCATCGAAGTCCAAAGAACTACTGAACAGGCGGGGGTCGAAACTGCTTTTCCCGGTCGGATGAACCCGAGTCAATAAGATTTAAAGATTCCTCACCTCAGTATATAGAGGCCAATGAGGAGACGATCGATATTGGAGTAAAAATCGAGCTTGAGGCTCCCCAGAATGAAGATGATGCCTCCAAAGATCTACTTGGGGCAAAAGTGATCGGGGATTCCTCCTCATTCCCTCCAGTTCCGGATTCGATGATAAATGACGCCCATGCTGTAGAGACTTGTCACGGAGAGGGGACCCAAGGGGAGGAAGATTTTTTCTGCGGCTATTTTGCCGACGTGGAAGACGTCACTGGTTTGGGTGACTTGGTTGTACCAAGGAAGAGCTCGAATGAGGCTTCCTCGAGCTATACATTGATCAATCAGTTCCCGGCTCCTAGCGTTGATCCCGATCGAAAGCGTCCTCTTATCATCTCGATTATGGAAGATACACAAGTTTATTCAGCCCCCGTAGGCGTAGCAAGTAATCTCCGATGCTTGGTCACTGAGGAGGACCAAGCCAAAATGGACGCAGTGGATGTTGCTTGCTTGTTCAATAAGGCCCAACATGCTCTGAATTGGGTAAGTTCAAGGGCCATTGTTTTTTCATGATTTTTGTCTTGTAGATATTTCTAACATCTCTTATTCTCAAGCAGGCTGCAGTGTTGCACCACGAGGCCTTTCTTCGAGTCTAAGAGGAATGCAAGGTCGAGGTCCAAGGTCTTACTGAAAAGTGCAACACTTATAAGATTCTTAGTGAGAAGCTTCAGGTGGACCTGTTGGAGGCTCGAAACGCGCACGAAGAGATGGCCGAGCAGGTATTCCAAATTATTCATGATAATGAGGACGAGTCGGAGATAACGACTAATAATCCCATTCTACAGGCTCGACAGAAGCTCAAACAAATCAAAGGCTTTCAAGGGCAAATAGATGAAGTGCGAGATGAGACCGAGCGGTTCAAGGGATGTATGGACATCCTGGCTGCACAAATGGAGACCGTTCATGTTGAGCTGGATTCTGCCAAGTTGCAGCTTCGGCAGGAAAGGGACAATTCCTCGGTCCATGCAAAAAAGGTTGAGGAACTCGATGCAAATCTAGCCAATTTGGCCAAGGAGCTTGAGTTTTCCAGATCCGAAGTCGTTCCGGCCAATATTAAGGCCCATGCTACTGGTGATCAATACAAAGTCGATGCCGAAGCCACCCTCGAGTAGGACAGAGGCATGGTTGATCATTCGAAGTGGCAGGCTTGAAGGGAGGTTCCCGAGGAAATCCTTGCTCAAAGTGTCGATATATCTACTGAGCTTGAGATTGCCAAGGCTGAGAAAGCAGCGGCTCGGAAGTTAGTGTTCCCCGATGAGGATTCCAAGGATGTGAGCGGATATGGTGATAAGACTCTGAGGGTGAAGAAGCTTCCCCCAAAAAAAGAAGAGGCCCTTAGGATTAATAATATTTCTTTTAAGGTTGTTTTTGGCCTTTGTAAAAGTTTTTGATCGGGCCATGTGGTTCTTGTAAGAAAATATTTTGTTTATATAACAATTTTCCATTCTGAACCCGTCTTCTTTCCCTTGTTTTTATATTTACTTGTTTTATCAATGCCTTATGGGATTGCATTCATAGGTTCGAGATTTGGACCTAAACCGAACTATTGTCCAGTAAATGTTTCTTCGAACTCGAAGCAGAGTAACCCTTGGGTTTTAATTGAGTGAGGATGGTCCATCAAACTTAAAAAGATGGCCGTTAGACTCTTGTATTAGGCCGATATGGCCTCAAAAGAATGGCTCTTTTCCCTTTTCGACTTTAAAAAGTTAATCATATGAAAAATTTGTTATGCCTTAGCATGAAATAAGGTTGTTCGAGAGTTCGAACGATTCGGTGCCCCTTAGGATTTTAGGGTGTTGATGTTATCGAAACCCTTTATAATCTTGATCAGGGTAGCCCTTTTAATTGGTTTTGTGAATATATTAGAAGGCCTATTTTTGTTTCGTAATTCGGACATCTCCGAGCCGTGTTAGTTTGGCCGTAGCCTTTAACTTGGGATTTACTCTTGGGCTTGTTTCCCGATTACACTTCGAACTTGTTCCCAGTGCCCGAGTGGGGTGGCCGTGTCATATAAAAACCAGGGTTGCCTTTTTAAGGTCTTATGATCTCGAGATTTTAATAATTCGAGTACATCGATTTTTCGGATGGGAGTCCCCGAGTACGGGGTAAGTTGTTTGAGCTTCAGTTTTGATCGACTCTTAAGCCTGTTTCCATAACGAACCAGAAGTCTAAAATTGTAAGGTAAAATTTTCTCTAAGGCATGAAATTTTTGGCAAGGAAAAAATAATTCTCTCAATAGATTATACATGCGTACACGTTTTCCTTTAAGGCTCGAGTAATCTACATGGGCATGATTTGTTTGACTGTTTGGCCCTTACAAAGTTTTACCTATCGAGACCTTATCGACACGAAATATCTTCCTTGTAACAAAGTCAATATCCAAGGAAGATGCCCCCAATATTCGAGGTTAATTGTAATGAAGCCTCGAATACTGTTGAATTGCTCTAAGTTAGCACGAACGATAGTTGCCTCATTAAAAACCTTGCCAGAAAAACCCACTTGGGACAAAAATCATTCTAGGAAAAAAAGAGTGCAATGCGTACTTTCAGACCTAAGGACTTTGTGATGAAGAATCCTTTGATGTCTTCGATTGAACACCTGCAATTGATTAGTATAAAATGTAAATAAAAAGGGAGAAGATCGTACCTTAGCCGTAGTATCGTTTGATGAGTGATACATTTAAATTGTTTGTTAATTGCTCGCAGTCCATCGTGCCAAGTTTGTAGGATCCCTTTCCGACGATATCGAGGACCTAATATGGTCCCTCCCAGTTTGGGCCAAGTATTCCTTTGTTTGGGTCTCGAGTATTGAGGGTGACCTTTCTCTGAACTAAGTCTCCGATTGTAAGATGTCGAAGATTGGCTCTTCGGTTGTAATACCTTTCGATCTGTTATTTTTGTGCGGCCATTCGAACAAGGGCTGCTTCTTTTCTTTCATCTCGCAATTCGAGGCTCGTACTCATAGCCTCGTGATTTGACTATTCTATTGCATACTGAAACCTGAAGCTAGGTTCCCTGACTTCGACCGAGATTAGGGCTTCGGCACCCTAAAATAAAGATAATGGTGTTGCCCCCGTACTATATTTTGATGTTGTTCGATACACCCAAAGGGCCTCGGATAATATTTCTCTCCATTTTCCTTTAGCTTCAGTCAATCTTTTCTTCTGATTTTAGATGACGGTCTTGTTTTTCGACTCGGCCTGTTCGTTTCCACTAGGATGATACGACATTGAGAGGATCCTTTTTATTTTGTGGTCTTTGAAAAACTTTGTCACTTTGCTTCCGACGAATTGCTTTCCATTGTCGCATACGATATCGGCATGCATTCTGAATCGGCATATAATGTGGTCCCAGATGAAGTCTATGACTTCTTTTTCTCTGACTTTCTTGAAGACCTGTGCTTCAACCCACTTAGAGAAATAGTCAGTCATAAACAAAATAAATTTAGCTTTACCTGGGGCTGATGGTAGAGGGCCGACGATATTCATCCTCCATTTCATGAACGACCATGAGGATAGGACCGAGTGGAGTTGCTCTCTGCGCTAGTGGATCATCGGTGCATACCTTTGACATTTGTCGCACTTTCGAACAAACTCTTTAATGTCCTTTTCCATATCGGCCCAATAGTATGCTGCTCCGATGACTTTGTGAATCAATGACCCGACTCTATCTATAGTACAATTCTAATTACGGAAGTAAATCTCATAATTTGCTAAACAACCGTCCTTGATTTGATTTGTTTCGAGCTTTCCGACATGATCTTCGACCAGTCACGAATATCTCGTGTTTCTGTTATTGTGCTTTGCTCGATGTCTGTCTCATTTGGTCTCGATCGCTACTGGCCTCGATCTCGACAGCTACCTTGATCCTCGAACTCGGTATCTTATCCTCGTGCTTTGGTCTGATCCACTGCGGGGCCGACCTTTGATGTAACTCCCTGGTCTCGATCAAATAGTAGAATCGGGCATGCCCGGTTTTAACCGTATACATATCCACTTAACCAAAAATAAATAAATCATAGTTTCTATAATATGAGCAGAGCTAATGTATTCCTAGAAAGTAAAATACTTTTGATCTTGTCAGATTGATTATCGAATCATGTCTTCAGTATTTCAACCTTGCGGAGCAATTCTAATTAGCCCAGCTTCGAATACTACTCCCTTTTTCCACGTATTGATTTATTCTTTTTTCTTGCTTTACCTTTAATATTACGCTCTTATAACCACATAAATGACATAACATATTTAACACTACAAGTTCAAGATGAGAATATTTTTGAAGCGTGTCAAATTTTTTTTCCTGTTAAATTTGGTGTTTAGTCAAAACTATCATTTAATTGGAAGGAAAGGAGTAATTACTCGATTTTTAATCCATTTAATAAAATAAGCTACCTAACCAAAGTCAAAAAGGTCCCTTAAAGCCTCAAACAAAACAAAATCAGCACGATGATATATCCGAGTAAACACAAACGTGCTTTCCACTTCATATTCTTTCATATTACATTCCACGTCTACAATCATGGCATATCATATATTTCCCTTCTTGTATTGAACCCTCTATGCTCTTTCAAGAAAATTAACAAATACTAATGTCATCACCAAAAACACTGCCGATGGGCCGTCTTCAACCAGGAAATGTTGTGGCTCCCGAGCGGTCACCCTCCCGTTTACCTGCCGCCCCGGTTCTCTTGCCACAATCATCTCACAAGAAAGGTCAATGGAAATCCACAAAACTTTTCCGACGTGCAGTTAAGTCAGTTTTCCGGTCATTTCCGGTGATAAACCCTCCGTGCAAGATGCCGGTTTCTCTCCATGGAAACCGAATGCACGAAGGACACATACATGGTGGAAAACAAATGACAGGAACCCTATTTGGGTACAGAAAAGCTAGGGTTAATCTTGCAATTCAAGAAACCCCAAGAAGCGTTCCTTTGCTTGTGCTAGAACTGTCCATCCATACAGGTAAGCTGCTCCAAGACATGGGTTCTGGACTTGTTAGAATTGCTCTTGAGTGCGAAAAGAACCCGTCCGAGAAACTCAAACTTATCGACGAACCCATATGGACCATGTATTGCAACGGACGGAAAGCTGGCTATGCTGTGAAGAGAGGACCCACAGAGGATGATTTGAAGGTCATGCAGAACTTGCATGCAGTGTCCATGGGAGCCGGAGTTCTGCCCAGTCAGAAGGCCGACTCCCCAGAGGGGGAGCTTACTTACATGAGAGCATTCTTTGAACGGGCAATTGGATCTAAAGATTCAGAGACTTATTACATGATGAACCCCAATGGCACCAGTGGCCCTGAGCTGAGCATCTTTTTCGTTAGGGTTTGATCAATATATTCAAATGCAAATAGGAAGAAAGGGTGAAATAGCAAAGAGAATTGTCTTTTAAATTCTGTTTTTCCTTTTCATTTTTCCCCCTTTTGAGTTTTCGTTTAGATAGCTCGGTTATATATGTCATCTTCCTTATTGTCAAAGCAACATGAAGGGATCAACCGCACCTTATATGAAGCATGTCAATTACATCAACATATGTTTAGTTCAATGAAAATCATTATTAATGTTTGTTAGACAATATTTTATTTTGTTACTGAGTGAAAAATATTTTTCAAATATATATTAAAAATTACTGAAAATATTAGCAAATTAGATAGTGTTTTAATAAAATTTTAAGTACAAACGATGAATAATAACATAGTGTTGGTTTGAGAAAATAATAGTTATGACTATAAAAAAGGGCCTAATTGCAGAGGTTAATTAAGAACAATTTTTCTTAAAAAAAGAATAAAAAATAAAGAACAATTTGGGCTTCTACTTTGCTTAATGGACTTGGATAACAAACTTTAGCTTACATGAGCGATGCCAAACAGCCATCTCTGAAAGGCGAGTAAAAGCACTACTAGAAATTAGCGAAAAATCGTCCACAGCCTACCGACCGAAATCGGTTGGAAAGAGTGTAAATCGATTGCAAAGGCAAATAATCAATTTCAAATAAACATACCATCGGTCGGTGAATGTGGTCCCATAATATCGAAATATTATTTTATCTGAACATATTTCACATTAACGACCGATGTCGTTCGGAATGTGGTCAATCTATGACCAAAAGCTGGGCAGACTTGCATATTATGTACGAAAAAAATATTTAAATAAAAAAAGCTCCACATTTTCGGCCGACATTGGTCAGAATATTTAATTAATTTTTTTCCACCCACATCTATTTTATTTTTCCGTAACTAATATAATTTTTCAAAAAGAATTGATGAAAATACCGAGCAATATCGCTCGGTATTAGTGGTCAAACATGGTCAACCATTTATAGATTATTGTTATCTACAATTCACATATATTTAACATCCTAAATTGTAATATTATATATATACACACACACACAACTTACATCAACTTGAACCAGCTAATTAATTAAGTTGAAATGTTATTAATCAGGTATCCGAGCAAAGTACTAGTTAATTTTGTTGAATAGTTATTAATCAGGTATTCGAGCAAAGTACTAATCAGGTGATGTAAGGCATTCCATACTAAGGCACTCACATTGAACATCGATTGTATAATCTTGTTATTCTCGATCACCTTATTAGCATTTTGCTCGGACACGTGACACGTGGATCAATTAGAAATTCAATTATATTCGATTAATCTAGGATATTTTTTTTATCAATTTATTGTCACCCCCGAACTTTGGGGAGCGCGACCGACACTCAACAGAGATATCCTGATCGAGCGATCTTGCACAATGTCGTCTACCCAACTCACCCATGAATTAAAAAAAGAATGCATTTTATTAATTAAACAGTAAGAGATCATGCGAACACCAGATTGTTGCCATAAGTTACATCATTAACAAGCCTCCAAAATAGTACACTATACAATTATAGTTGAAGTGGAACAAGTGATACGGTTACAACATTTTTAGTTTAACCTTCCCAAAACAAGGTACAATCCACACTATGTCTACAGAGCATCTAACAGAAATAAAAGAATGCTACGACAATACCGGCAACAAAGCTTCCGCTATACATCAAAATGCTAGGCACAAAGGACAAGAGATACATGACCCCGAAATGAAGTGGGGCTCAACAAGTCAGTTGAGGAGAGGGTGTGCTGCTATCGTTGATCAATACCACCTGCTATGGAACCACCTGCATCCATTAAAGATGCAGCGCCCCTAACAAAAGTAACGTTAGTACTGTCATGGGTTGATTTCCAGCCACGCCTGATGACCCCTTAGATGCGCCCTACGACGCCTTAGCAAGCCTCCCAATCCGTAGCGCTATGGTTGGCCCCGTGGTCTCGGCAATGCTAAGTGACAAGCGCGCATATTGATCGCTGCCAACTCCACACTACTATAAAGTAGGAAGAGAGGGTCGCAATATCTTTTACTCGATATGAGGGTTGGGATCGAATTCCTCAGAGAGCTAGAAATTGGAGCTGGGTATCTATCTATACTAGAGTCGTGTAATTGTTCTAAATGTCACTTCCAGCATCTTTGGGTTTTTCAATTATAAACTACTATTATCAAACTACTAATTGAAACTAGATTATGCTACGAAATAATTGCTAAGGTTGTATCTAATGGAAAGAAAAGCACTAGGGTCGTGACATCACCTATGTGGCTAATTGACGGGTAGATGTTACTAAGGTTCAATTGATATAATTGGGGCTTATGCTATAACCATTGCACAATTTTACCCACTCTCACACCTCTCGGTAGAGAGAGTGATTTTGCCCACTTGACTCTCTCGAGACCAAATGGGTAGGCAAATTAGATCAAGCAACTAGGGTTCAAGTAGGATGATTACTCTCTCGAGGTTTAACCCACTAATTGGGACTATCATTTTTCATGAATCCATCCCAATTCCTTGTTGGGTCAAATTTGGAGACTTAGACTCTCTTTCTCAAGAAGAGTCAAATCTACAAAGCACAAATCAGTGTTTGCAACCACAAATTTATAGATTAAAACATAAAATCAACCCAAATAGCAAACACCCATAGTCAATCTAACCCTTGATGGCAACACCCATCAATTATCCACACTAGGGTTAAGCCACAATCCTAGTTAATGGGTTTAGCTACTCATGCTTGAAGGAGAAAATGAAGAATAGATGAAGAACAAGACATATTAATTAAATACTAAATTAAAGTACAATAATCTATCGTTAATTTGAAGCTAAGATGCCAAAAAATGGCTACAATTGAGGTTTTCACGAGCGCAGCTAAGTTCTGGAATTAACTAATATCCTAAAAATGGTAAAATATTCTATTTATATTAAGCTAGAAAAATTGGATAAAAATGCCCCTGCGGGGTCAGTGCAGGCCGCACAAAATGGACCGCGACCGCACTAAGCTCTAAGATTTCAAAACTTGGCTCTCTGAAGTTGGGCTCCGCGGACCGCGCAGAATGGACCGCGGCCGCAGAGACCGCTAGTGCAATCCGCACAAAGATGACCGCGGACCGTATGAGCTTGGACTATGGTAATTCCAACTCTCTGAATCTCTATTCCGCGGACCGCACAAAATGGTCGTGCGGCCGCGGAGCCTTCACCGCGGACCGCACAATATGTACAGCGGCCACGTTGGTTGAAGCCTGGTTTTGCCAACTCTCTGAATCTACCTAGTGCGGACCGTGCAAAATGGGATACGGCCACACTAGATGTTTTTCCTTGACTCACACTTCTCTAAATCTGCCTAGTGCGAACCGCACAAAGTCGATTGCGGCCGCACTAGGCCTTTTTGCCCTCAGTTTGCCTTGTCTTTGATACTTGAGCAGGTTTCATTTCCTTTGAGCCGATATTTAACATTTCGTCGCTCTGTTGATTAAACCTGCAATCAAGCACACTTATAAGCCTTTTTGGAACTATTTTGTAACAATTTATAACCAAAGCATAAGCAAGAAGGAGCATAAAACACGACAAAATCCCTAGTTATCAACTCCCCCAAACTTAAGCCTTTGCTTGTCCTCAAGCAAACAAAATAAGACCTATACTTTAAGGGAAAATCCAAGTATTTCTAGCTATCCTAAAGTATCCTCAACAAGCATCAATTGGGACAAACAATTGCCCTCAATACGAATGAATCATCAACAACATTTAAACTTCGAAAAACCATGGATCAAGTGTGACACAAGAGCATCAAGAGTTGACTCATTACATCAACGAACTCTCTCAATTACTTTGGTCGCTGTGGAACCCAAACTCACACATCTTCAACTTTCCCTAAGCAAACCTCACCTTTTAGAATATGGAAACACGAATTGAGGTTAATGGGAATTCACTCATCTCTCTCAAGGAAAAGTCACAAGTCCGGCTCTAGGTACCATATGCTTGCCCCTTATGTAAGTATCCACTAATGTAAGCTTCATTCAACTCAAGATCATATAGGGCTTTTGTAGAGTCATTGTGAAGGCTTTTGGGTTGGGGTAGGACATGTTTTTGTTCAAGTGGGTTCAATCTTCCCTTAAGCACTTCTTTTGATTCATTTGGCACAATTCTCTTGACTCTTTGAGTCATTTCCCTTCTTTCTATGGTGTTAGAGAGACGCACTATCACTTTTTTATGCACTTCAAACCGTTTCTCCTTTTTTTCAACTTTCCACACCTTTCTTTCTTTTGATTTTCTTGAATCCCTTTTTATTCTTTTTCACATTAGGGATTCTTTGCTTTTTCTCGCTTTTTCATTGCCTTTCCTTTTCTTCAATTTTTGTGCCTTTTACCGCTTTGTTGCGATCCTCATCTCTCCCCCCAAACTTATATTTTTGCCATGCGCTCAAGGAAATAACGAGGTGCCAAGAGAGGGTATATTTTAGAACGGGTATGGACTTGTAACATGGTTCTTGAAAGAAGAAGGTCTAAAGATCAAAAGGGTTAACTTGGGATCATATTATTGGTAGGCTATGGAATTGTTCAAAAATGCCATTTGGATCAAGGAGAGCCTATAGTCACTTCTCAAGTCAAATTTCACTCAATATTTTGCCTCAAAAAACATTTAGGGCAAGTTCTAGACCAATGGCTCGGGACTTGAAATTGCAATTTGATTTCTCACCACACAAGATAAAGGATTGCTAAAGACATAGAGTCGGGTGCCCACAACAACCTTAGACACGATTGAGCACACAATAGTCCCAAAAGACCACATGATGATTGTTTGGTCAACACAAAAGTCTCAAGGTCACTACTCTCACCATCCTAAACACAACCACTTGTTTTTTACCATGGGATCAAAGGCAAATGTGTTAGGCCCAAGTGAATCTTTGCTTGAGGTACCCTTAACTATAAACTACCGAAAATAAGAAAAACAAAAACAGACTCAAACCCTTAAGAAGGTTGTTACACCATTTATCATTGGGAAGAGCCACCTGGTTCACATAATACTCCACCTTTGGAAAGAACCGTGGCATTAAGAAAACCAAAGGCTTATTAAAACGTCCAAAAACAAAAACCAAAGGCTACGAGCCTATATAAGAAGCTAAAAATGAAAAAATATTGTTGCAAAAATAGAAAATAGAATGAATATGTACAATAGGGGAATGAATATACAATGGGGAATGAATATATATAATGATGTAACTTTATATACAGACCAAAAGGAAGATAAAAAGTACGATAAAAGTAACCAAATGCAAGATTATATACAGACCACATGAAAACTAAAGAAAGCATAAACTAAATCAGTATGTGTATATATATATATACAGTCATCCATGGATAAAAAGTAGGGCACACCCCCTCACATAAAAGCTGGCGTTGTCCCCAATGCCAACTAAAGCAAAAATAAGCATCAAAAAGTATAGGGAAAAGATATGAAGACTCACTAAGCCTCGTCCGTTTTCATAGGAACATGAGTGGTCCTTAGGTCATCGGTATGCTCGGAAACCTCAGATTGGGTCCCGATATCCTGCTGCTCAGCTGCTGGGACCTGGGACTGAGCGTGGACCGGCTGTGGATCTGGTACATCCTGTGGCTAACTGGATGAGGCCTCCGATGGGTCTGCAAACTGGATTATGGCATCATCTGCTCTCGGGATAGTCCTCTTTCTCTTTGGGGGCCTCTATACATGTTCTGTATCTGGGGCTGCTACTGGAACTACTGCTGGAGCTGGGTCCTCAAACAATAAATTCAAAGGCAGCTGGTCTACCTTCAGTCTATCCACATCCGCCCTCAACTCCTTCACGGACTCCCTGGAAGCCCGTGTCTTGCTCAACTTCTTGTGCTCCTTGGCAAGATCCTTTAGAGCTTTTCCATGTGAAGCCACTGCCTTCACCAAATCAGCCCAGGTACTAAGGATCTTCTCCTGGTTGTCAAGTATCTTCTTCAAGGCATCCTCTATAGACTGTGGGACATGAACTGGCTGAGGAGCCGACTGAGCTACAATGGTGGAGGTCAAAGTAGACAACTTGGATGAAGCTGTATACATCTAGTTGTTTAGGCTCTGAAGCATCTGGCTCAGTCGGTGGGTAGTGATATGATGGGCTCGAGAAGATGGAATCTCTGGGCCGGCTGAGGTAGAAGGACCTGGAGGCAAATCAGCAGAAGTGGAAGGTCCGGGAGGCATGGCAGCAACCGTGGAGGTAGGTTCAGTGGAGGCCTCTATCACAACTGGCTCTTCAGACTGGCCAGTTGGAGCAGAAGCAGGGGGCTTGTAGTTCTTATCTTGGGGTTGTCTAGCCCTCTCAAACTATACCATGAAAATGCGATTTGGCCTTGACATGATATGACTTCTTTTCCACCTCCAAGTCCCAGAAATACATAGAGAGGGTGTTGGGGAAAGGGTAGTTCTGGGTAGCTTCTGCACCTACAAGAGAGATGATGCGGGACATCATATTTCCCATATTGATGGGGTATCCCGCCATGATCGATGCAACCAACATATCCCGATGGATAGGAAGAGTCTGTTCATGTGTGGTAGGGTCCAACCTGCTGCAAACGAAAGTCTCCCAACCCTTAGCTTCAAAGTTCAGGGTCCCCCTCAGTATTTTTACCCCCGCAGTCAACCACTCAGGAACAGTACCTGGGATTGCCAAGTACTAGGCTAACCATGGACGGACCCCCCACCCATCTCCAACTTTTCCAAATATAGAGTCTCGTCCTCTTCATTGAAGCCCAGATATTCATTCAGAGACTGCCCGTCAAACAACACCTTTGTAAGGCCCCGGAAAATTTTTTCGAGTAATTTAAGATTTCGTCGTGCCAAGGTAGGCTAAATTACTTTAATTCGTGTGCAAATGAGGATTTATGATATGATGGATATCAATTAGATATTTTAATAGGCTTATAAGTCATATTAGAAGTGAATTGGGGTCTAAGGAGAGGCCTAAACCTAAGCCAAGTTGGAAAATTTCATATTACACGAAAGTTGTAGATGAGTGCGCATAAGACCTCACTTTGGACGATCATATCTCCTGTTATATAAGGATTTGTGTGATGAATAACCTATCAAATTAAATCCCTTTGAGTCTAGTTTCCAACTCAACAAAACGTTTGTCATTTGGAGGTGTATACAGAAAGTTATGATCATTTTACTAGGCATGTGTCACTAGCGCGCCCAAATGCGCCCCCGCGCTAAAATGTGCGCGCCCAAGACAGAACACTGGGCAAACTAGCATTCCCAGATGCGTGCCCAGGTGCACTGCAACACTAGTGGAAGGCTTCTAAATAACCCAAGACCGGGTATAGAGGGTTCCCAAGTCATTTTTGGAGCAAGGGCTTGCTCTCTCAAGAGGGATCCGTCCCACTCTTCATTTCTATGATCCAAGGTAAGATTTTTTGGAGTATTTTGAGTTGATTACTACTCCTAAACACTTATATTAACATGGATTGATCTTTAAAATCCATATATTTCCATTCAAATCCTTGAATTTTTCAAGAACACCACAAGTGGGGATTCTTAAAATTCTTACTACAAGAGGTATGTCTATCATCTCCAACTACTCTATGGTGATTATTTATGTATGATAGATATATTAGAACTCATGGGATGATGATTGAAAGCCATAAGTGCCTAACCTAGGTTGTGTTGGTTGTAGAGATTGTGAAATGAGTTAATTAATAAGGTTGATGGTTGGGTATGAATGAATGGTCGTATATATATGTTATTGGAAGTTATAAATTGGTTAGGAATGGTGGTAGGGTGAATTGTTGGTTAATAGTGATAATTGGATGAACCAATACTATGTTTATGAGCTGAAAAGATTTACACCTACAAGGTGTTTGATAATATGCCTAAATCGCATAAGTTATGGAATTTATTACTAATATTGGCCCTATCGAATGTTGTATTGTAGATTGAACTTGCTTAAGTGTATTGGATCGTTGTAGTATCATTAAGGGGCAAATTTCAGGTATATATGGCTAACTTTAACTCTTGTAGAATCCCCTTGTTGTGACGAGCATACGGTATGTGTACTTTGTATGAAAATATGTGTATTGGTTGTCTTAGTTGATTTCCACACCACCAAGTTATATGTGATTGTAAGAAGTGATTTGATGTGCCTACCTTATTATGTGCAAAGTTTGTAAAGGTTTGAGGATGCCAACATGGAAGTATGTGTTAACGAATGAAAGAATGTTAATGTGTCCAAATACGGGAATGTGTATAATGGCTAAAAACCCTGCGTGGTAAGTAATAAAAGAGGGTATTGTGAAATGACATAAATAATGGGAACGATTACGACAATACCTTGTACATGAATTACTGCTTGGTGACAGTTATGGTGGCTTGGGCCCAAATGTATGTATTGTTGAAATGAACTTGTGTTTCCTTGAAATGATGGAAAGAAATCGTGATTGATGCAATCGAAACAACTGTGGTAATAACATATATGGCTTGTCGTGGGCAATTATCGTTGTGACATAACATGCATATGAGTTGTTGAATATGATGGAAATGGTATTGATAACTACAGAAATTCTTGTGAATTGTTGTGGTTGCTCTTTTAGAATTATTGTTGTTGTTCTATGTGAATTGTTGTTGTTGTTGTTGTGATATTTGTGAATTGTGACTTGTACGGTGGGTTCGTGTTGCGCGCCGCAACACGAAGTAATAAGGTGTGGGTTGTGATGATAAGGGTGGCCGAGGTAATAAGGGTGGCAATAAGGGTGGAAAAGTCACTATTGAAATGAAATTATGAAAAAGATTGTGAAATCATTGATGTGAAAATGTTGAAGGGGAAAAAGGAGAGATTGTAAACTTGTTTGGCTTGATTGTACCTTTCATGTGCATTTGATTGTTGATTCTATTACTGTTTGTTATCTATGTAGTGATTGATCTTACTTGGGGTAAAGTTTGTTCATACATACCAGTACAATTCAAATGTACTGATGTACCTTTTGCCGGGGGCGCTACATTCGTGTTATGATTTAGGTGGTTCTATAGCAGGTACTCCAGTCCACCAGCAGTAGCACTCCTCCACTTTCCGTCAGCTGTATTGGTGAGCCCCTTTCCTCTCGGGGCCCTGCTTGGCTCATGTCGCCTTTCTTCCGGAGTCTATTTTGGTATTTGTGTAAGGTATAGTCGGAGCCTTATTGCCGGCATTTCCATATTATTCTTCAGTTGTATTTAGAGGCTCCGTAGACCCGTTGTGGGTAGTGTCGGGCATGGGAATTTAAAATAGAAATATTGATGTTTGGCAAAGATTTATAACACTTATGATATTTTGATAGTTATGATTTAAGTTGCCAATGGAAATCGTTAATGGTATGTTTATAGAATTTGATTAATGGAGTCCATCTCCTATTTATTCTTGAGTTAGTTTGAGTAGAATGAGACCTATCAGGCTTGCTCGGTCGGGTTTACTCGGTTGAGCGTCGGTCGCGCTCCTCGGATTTTGGGGCGTGACAAACTTGGTATCAGAGCTTAAGGTTTTAAAGTGTCCTAGGATGTCTCGGAGCCGTGTCTAGTAGAGTC
>MU719301.1:36071-47618 GCA_026770625.1 Nicotiana glauca | reverse complement strand
TCGGTTCGTGGAGGGATTTTCATCCATAGCAGCCCCGATGACCAGATTGACCCAGAAGGGTGCCCAGTTCAGATGTCAGATGAGTGTGAGGCAAGCTTTCAGAAGCTCAAGACAGCTCTGACTACGACACCGATATTGGTTTTGCCACAGGATCAGAGCCTTATACAGTTTATTGTGATGCTTCCCGTATTGGACTTGGTGCAGTATTGATGTAGGATGGCAGAGTCATTGATTATGCTTCAAGGCAATTGAAGATCCACGAGAAGAATTATCCGGTTCATGATCTAGAGTTGGCAGCCATTGTTCATGATTTGAAGATTTGGAGGCATTACCTATATGGTGTGATGTGTAAGGTGTACACTGCTCTCAAGAGTCTGCAGTACTTGTTCAAGCACAAGGAGTTGAACTTGAGGCAGAGGAGGTGGATGGAGCTATTAAAGGATTATGATGTTACTATTTTGTATCACCCGGGGAGAGCCAATGGGGTGGCCGATGCATTGAGTAGGAAGTCCGCCAACATGGGTAGTCTTGCTTATATTCCGGTCAGCCAGAGACCGCTTGCTTTGGATATTCAGGCCTTGGTCAATCGGTTTGTGAGGTTGGACATCTCTGAGCCTAGCAGAGTGTTAGCTTGCACGGTCGCTCGTTCTTCATTATTGGAGCATATCCATGACTGGCAATTTGATGATCCCCATTTGTATGTCCTGAGAGACATGATGCAGCGAGGAGGTGCCACGAAGGTGACCTTAGACGATGAGGGTGTTTTGAGATTGTAGGGGCGAGTTTGTGTGCCCAATGTCAATGGGATTCGAGAGTTGATCTTAGTAGAGGCCCAAAGTTCTCGGTATTCTATTCACCCGGGCGCCGCGAAGATGTATCAGAACTTGCGACAGCATTATTGGTGGCTGTAATGATCCGACCGGTCGTTTTGAGCCCTAGCGCATCGTTCAGTAGTCTGAGGCCATGAGCAGCTTCATTTAAGGTATTGTGACTTATTCGGATGGTCGGAATTTAAATTCAGGAAGATCTGAGTTAAATTTAAATGAAAATTCTCATTTGAGAAGCTTAAAGTTGAAAGAATGAACTAGGATTGGATTTTTGAGTAAATGATCTTGGAATCGGGATCTGAAGGTTNTAGCTCCGTATGGTGATTCTGGAGTTGGGAGCGCGATCGGAAGTGAATTCGGAGGTCCGTAGGTCATTTTGAAGCCATTTGGCTAAAGATAGAAATTTGAAGGTTTTTGGGAAGTTTGACCGTAGGTTGACTTTTGATATCGAGGTCGGAATCCAATTCCAAAAGTTGGAGTGGGTCCGCAATGTCAAATGTGACTTGTATGCAAAATGTGAAGTCAATCGGACGTGATTTGATAGGTTTAAACATCGGAAATAAAAGTTGGAAAGTTCAAGTTCATAAAGCTTGGATTGAAGGTCGATCGATGATTTTAGTGTTGTTTGATGTGATTTGAGGCCTCGAGCAAGTCCGTTATGTGTTTTGGGACTGGTTGGTATGATTGGTTGGGGTCCCGGGGGCCTGGGTGAGTTCCGGGTGGTTATCGGATCAAAATTTAATTTTTGAGAAGGCTGGGGGCTGCTACTTCTGGTATTTCCGCTTCTGCGGATTTGGGACCGCAGAAGCGGCTGGCGTGGAGCAACCCTGGCATCGCAGAAGCGGCCCAGGGACCGCAAAAGCAGTTTCGCTTAAGCGGCCCCCAGACCGCAGAAGCAGTCCGCTCCCCTTTAGCCCAAGCCACAGAAGCAGCTAAAAGTCGCAGAAGCGACATCCGCAGAAGCGGACAAAATGCCGCAGAAGCGGAAGCAGCTGGGGCAGTGAGGATGTTTTAAGTTCGGGGTTGAGTCATTTCAACCCCATTTTTCTTCCATTGGAGTCGACGGGGAGCAGTTTGGGAATGCCATTTTCGTCACTTGTCACGAGGTAAGTAATTTATGCTAGCTTTGAGTTAAATACAAGGTTTATACATGGATTTAGGCATGAAAATTAGTATAAAAATTGGGGTTTTGGTGGAAAGCCTAGAAAATTATAATCTTGGGTTTTAGCCACGATTTGAGTATGGAATTAAGAGAAAATAATATATTTAAGTTCCTAAGGTTATGGGTAAACTTGATCTTCGAAAAGTTTTGGATTCCGGGCACGTGGGCCCGAGGGCGTTTTGGTCAACTTTCCAATCGGGGTTAGGAATTGCTATAAATTTGTTTGTAATGAATATTGGAGCATATATTAATGGATTTGCGTAAACATTGGCTAGTCTTGGAGCGTGGTGCATCAATTGGAGTCCTCGGAAGAATGTAGAATGCCGATTTTGAGTCTTCGGAGCGAGGTGGGTCACCTTTCTAATCTTGTGAGGGGGAATTTACCCCATAGGTGAGTTAAATTGGTTATGTGCTCCTATTTGTGGGGGCTACGTACGCACGAGGTGACGAGAGTCCGTGCATAGCTACTATTATGCTATTGTCCGGGTAGCTAGGGCCCATCAACATGTTATACTTGAATTAATTATGAACCCATCGATGACTTGTATTGTTTAAATCACCTTTGATTAGTAAACAAATTTAAAAAGAGATTAAACATCATTTACTGAATTTGTTAAATAGAGAATTGGGTTATTTGGATGATTATTCCTCGATAAATTCTAATTGGCTATCTGAGCATGTATCTTATGTGTACCTGCGTCGCACAGATGATTCGCGAGCAGGGTTATTGTTTATTTTATGTTGACCGCGTCGCATGGATGATTCGCGAGTGGGGTAATAGATCACATTAAAATAATAAATGGATTTCTAAAAAGACTTAAGCTTCGTTTTCTCAAATTATTAAAGAGAATTGGCCTTTCTTGGATGATTGCTCCATGTTGACTTCTTGACTGATTGTCTGTCTGTCTGTGTGTGTTTATTTTGGAACGGGCTGAACGCCTCGACATATTAACAGATGCACTATAGGCGCGCCGTCAACCACGACAAGTGCACATTTATTTCTGTTGGATCGGGCCGTCGCCTCTGTATGATTTGCGCATGCTTGTGTTGCTGCCTGGACTTATTTAAGTCGTTACATGCCTCACTCTGGCTCGAGATCATCTTGTTAATAATGAAAAGAAATCTTGGAAAATTTCCTATGAAAGAATTATGTGTTTACTTGTTTCCTCTATCTGGATAAAAATCATGTTAGAAAATAAATCCCCTGTTTGATATGTATATTGAGAACAGATAATCGTTGGACCATTAGAGTGTGTCCAAGTTGACCATCTCGTCTCTACCCCTTGGGGATTAGGTGGGACACTCACTGAGTACACGTTGATTATGTACTCATATTGCACTTCTGTGCATTTTTGTTGCATAGGTATATATATACCTCTAGCAGCCTATTGGGCGTAGCAGCATGGATGACGCTGGGACTAGGTGAGCTGCATCATTTGAGGCGACCACAGCTAGAGTAGTTCCTCCCAATGTACTGTATTTACTTTCCATCCACTGTATTTCGGGCGGATGTTGTATTTTATTTCTCTTATCAGTAGTCGCTCATGTACTTGTGACACCGGGTTTCTGGGATGGTTTACAATGGATTTTTACTAATCGTTATTATTTAATTTTGAATTCTAGTAGTGAACTTTTATTTATAAAAATGGAAGGAGAAACCTTAGATTTTCAAAAGTATTAAAAGAGGAATTAATTGATAAGTTAGTTGGCTGGCCTGACAGAGGTGTCCGGCGCCACCACGACCCTTAGTGGATTTTAGGTCGTGACAACATGGTATCAGAGCGCTAGGTTCCCGTCGGTCTCACGAGTCATGAACAAGTCTAGTAGAGTCTCGCGGATCGGTACAGAGACGTCTGTACTTATCCTCGGGAGGTTGCAGGACTGTTAGGAGTACTTCCCTTCTTGATTCCCTTTTCGTGCGGTTCGATTCCTTTGAGGCTTATGCCTTTGATTTCTTCCTACTCAATCTTACCCGAGCGCTTGCTATAAATCGAAAGTTGAAGAATTGGAATGGCACTACAAATGTGGTGCGGGATGATTTTCCCGGTATAGTTGATTGGACTATTATAGTCGCATTATGGAGGGATATTATAGTGTTTCAGCTCAGTAACAGAACTTCTAAGAGCCTTGAGGCTAGGCACAGGTTTCCGTGATGCTTATGAGCAATTATTCCGCTGCGTTGTTGTAATGATAGGATGTTGCCCATGTGTCGGGGCAGTGAATGAATTGAAGGGAGGTTTACTCAGTGTGTAATCAAGGGATTCAATATTTTATTCCCGACAGGGGGGAAAGTCAATCGAACTAAGGATGGTCAGGTGTGAGCTGGTGGAAGTAATGAGGCTTGGTGATTGCAAGCGTGATGGAGTTCTCCTCTACATTGGGGTGCTGTTGTCCTAACTAGACATACTAAGGTTGTCGATGTTATAATCTGCTACAATTTGCCTTTATGGCAGGGTATTATGAAATAATATTGGAGATACAACTGTCAGATATCGCATGATGCGATGGTTTAAGATCGAATCAGAATTTCTAATATTGACGGCTCGATAAAGATGACCTTTGAAAAGGTTTAAAGTTAGCAGCAATGGTGGATTCAAGTGCCACGAAGATAGATTTTATTTAAGGCAACAATTGAGCAGCAAAGTATGAGGAAGGACATGTGGGAAGTGTCAGGTGGTGTTTAAAACTTGTAGAAGGCCAAGTATGAGGAGCAAGGTCGAGTGGATAATTAAAGAGATGAGTTCCGCCAAAGTGGGAGAGTGGCGAGGGTTGCATATGGGCTTGGTAGTAGGATGACTACGCGCCTTAAAGCGAGTTTGGATCGAATTGGGGATTTTAATGATTGGTGATTGAAGCCTGCGGGTATGATGTGAAGTATGGGCTATTATGCGGTAGAAGATTGATATGGTGGAAAGGAGCTGCTTGAAATGGAGGAGGGTGCAGCATAACCCTAAATTTGGAAGGATGTTGCCGCATATTTAATTGATGTCCGCGAGGGGCGAACGGACTTGTGCAACTGGAAGATGAGCTCGGACTCAGGATGGGCTATTGGTATCGTAATGAATGTACCCCGTGCAGCGGCGTGGGAAGATATCGGGAGGTGATTACCCTAGGTGGGTTAATTCCCGTGAGCAGGTTAGCGGTCGCATGGTTGGCGAAGCTTCTGCAAAGAATTATGTTGGTTGTTCAACAAAGGGATCGGTCGTACGAATGTGGTTGATGATTCAGAAGATGAAAGATAGGGATTTACAGGGAGATTCTGAGAAATTTTGATAACTTATGGCGCGAGGTTATGCCAATAAGAGGTAAAAAGGTCGGGCGAACTCGAGAATGGTGAAATGATAGCTTTAAGCTAAGTGGGAGAGTCCCACCGCTTATGATTGGGCTGTATGATTAACTACTTGCATGATTTCTGGTCATTAGCATATTGATGGATTAACTCAGCTATGAGAAAAGACCATAAGTAGTAAATTGAGCGGAGGAATTATTAAGGATATGCTATGGTTAGCCTTCTTGGCTCATGTCCGGACTTGGAAAAAGGTTCAAGATTTATGCCTTGTATGGATATAAGTTTCAGAGAAAGTGATTTTCGCCAGGTGCCTCGCCGAGAGAGTATTCGTGTGTTATAAGATCTATGGAGTGAGTTATGTTCGGGACCAAATCAGAGCGGATGGCTCTCAATAATGGTCCTAGTGGATTCAGAAGGTAGGTGTGGTGCTCAATGATTTCGAGCCTATGAGTACAACTAAGAATCAAGCTTTGTAACAACTTATGAGAAGGTGCGCAGAATGTTCTATGATATTTTGACTTGTGGTGTAGCATTTGGGTGATATGAAATAGTTCGTGGGAATTGAGACAGCCTGGTCTCGTGATTCAAGGTCACTCGGGGCAAGTGTAGATGGAGTATTTTATGTGTTAAATGGAGTTAGTCTTATTTCTAAGGCAAGCAATGATGAATTGGAAGAAGGTAAATTGATTAGCCATAGTTGAATTGGCGTGTTGGGGCCAGTGATCAGTTCTGTACGCACGATCCAGTTATGTGTATGATCTGTGGCGGTATGTGTGAGGTCTGTCGGCCACCGTGATTGATGATTTATCAGGGGCATTCTTCTGTTATGGCTTGTTAAGTGGAAGCGGATTCCGGAAGGACTATGGTGGCCTGGATCACTACTTGCAGATTTGCATATTCTACGGTTATGGGGATTTGCCTATGTGTTGCTATGATTCTCCTGAAGTGAGTTAAGTGCAAAGTTCTTATACGATGAAGTGTTAAAATATTAATTTTTTGGATTTATGAGGAAAATCGTGTTCTATCGTATATTGGCACGTTGGGTGCAGTGAGTAGCATGGAAATTCGGAGTAAGGATCAAGGTTGCAGTTCAGTGTTGACAAGGATGTCACGGGCTAGGATGAGCAAGGTAAGGGTGAATGATTAAAGTAAATTAGTACTGTCATTAGCGTCCCCTGGGAGCGATGTGTTGTGAAAGAGGCTTTGCATCCTGGTTAAGGATTCTGGACCGCTTCTCAGGTTAGTGCATCTGATGGTTTAGATGTGCGGACCCGTTATTTATTTCGGAAGATTATGGGGGGCATGTCCCACAGGAAGATTGTATAAGTGTGACATGTAGTCACTTGATTGGCTAAAAGATTTAAACCAAGTATGAGGATTGTGGTAATATCATTGATTTGGGAACTTATGCCTGGAGGGCACTTTGCTTATTGGGTTATGAACTGAGGAGGTTGCTCCGGTCATAATGGTTGTTTTTATGTGTTATGAGGAAAGGGGGATTACTATGGACCTTTGAAAGGTTATTGGCTAAGTTGCTGCAATCAGAAATCGGCTTGAGATCGGTGGATTGATTTATTTGTGAGCAGGGCTACCAGTTGTTTTCATTTCAGCGAGCGTTCCCTATGGAGGAACAGTCGAGGTGTTATTTGTGATTAGCTATTCCAGGTAATGATGTATTGCGCCGTACGAGTTGTGAGACGGCTTAGTAAATTCTTATGTGTTGAGGTTCCGCGTTGCGATGATGTTATGTGAGCAGGATAGCTCTTGAGATTTAGATCTCGTATCGCACCTCCGCTGTGCTTGAGTTTTGTAGCCTCTAGCGCTATGTGTTTTCTCAGGAATGGTATTATGCACTTAGCGTGCTTGCGGTCGAAATTCGATATTTTTATTGTAATGAGCAGATTTAGCTCGAAGTGCAATCTCCTTATGTGAGATTTATGTGTGGATCGGGTGGCACGCCGCCATGGGTATGTTATTTGGATCGGGTTACGTGCCGCAACAGTATGATATCGAGTCTGGTTTTTCTATATGCCGTTTTTATGTGTTTCGCTTCCTATCTTCTAAGAAAAGTCTGTATTAGTGCGAGGGTTAGGTAATTCCTTTCAGAGTTTGATTTCCTGTGGTGTTGTGTTCGTATTGGTGGCCTATTGGCACATTGTGGCGTCATATGAGACTTGTGATCGCATTCGGAGTGGCTTATTGCCGGAGCAGTTCGTACTGGGTAAGATGAGATTGTGGGATTTAGGATCAGTGCAATCTGATTATATGAAGTATATTAAGGAGCGAAGATCATTATTTGGTTCAGAATGTGGTAATGTTTCTTGTCAGAAGTATAGACTCGATGATTGGTTGACTCGGCAGTTGATTATGAATTTCGGCATCTCATCCGTCGTGGCGGTATTGTAATAGTTAGAGTAAGACCTATGTAGGTCATGAGGTGCAATGGGAGCATCGAATTCGTGGAATTTCTATTAATTCAAACAGAAATTTTATTGTGATCCCATGAGTAAAGTCNAAACAAGCCTGGCATAGAATTTCGGATGTTGGAATTGGGCTCTAAGGCTTAATTGCTTGAGTAAAAGAGAATATCTTCGGAATTTATCAAGCTAATGTGCTCAACTGAGTTGTGATAGCGCGGGAAGGTGCACGAGGTGCTGGCCAGTGATTTCAGGCTACTTCGGTATAGTTCTCAGCACGTTCGAGGACAAACGTATGTTTAAGTGGGAGAGAATGTAACGACCCGACCGGTCGTTTTGAGCCCTAGCGCGTCGTTCAGCAGTCTGAGGCCATGAGCAGCTTCATTTCAGGTATTGTGACTTGTTCGCATTGGCGGAATTTAAATTCAGGAAGAGCGAAGTTAAATTTAAATGAAAATTCTCATTTGAGAAGCTTAAAGTTGAAAGAATGAACTAGCATTTTTTTTAAGTAAACGACCTCGGAATCGGGATCTGAAGGTTCCAATAGGTTCGTATAATGATATCGGACTTGGGCGTATGCCCGGTTCGGGTTTTGGATAATCCGGGAGCTTTTTGGCGCCTATTATGGAAGTTAGCATTTTAGAAGGAATTTCTTAAGTTTGGCTTGGAGTGCATTTTAGTGTTATCGATGTCCGTTTGGGATTTCGAGACTGGGAGTAGCTCCGTATGGTGATTCTGGAGTTGGGAGCGCGATCGAAAGTGAATTCGGAGGTCCGTAGGTCATTTTGAAGCCATTTGGCTAAAGATAGAAATTTGAAGGTTTTTGGGAAGTTTGACCGGAGGTTGACTTTTTGATATCGAGGTCGGAATCCAATTCCGAAAGTTGGAGTGGGTCCGCAATGTCAAATGTGACTTGTGTGCAAAATTTGAAGCCAATCGGACGTGATTAGATAGGTTTAAACATCGGAAATAGAAGTTGGAAAGTTCAAGTTCATAAAGCTTGGATTGGAGGTCGATTGATGATTTTAGCGTTGGTTGATGTGATTTGAGGCCTCGAGCAAGTCCATAATGTGTTTTGGGACTGGTTGGTATGATTGGTTGGGGTCCCGAATGCCTCGGGTGAGTTCCGTGTGGTTATCGGATCAAAATTTGATTTTTGAGAAGGCTGGGGGCTGCTGCTTCTGGTATTTCCGCTTCTGCGGATTTGGGACCGTAGAATCAAAGGAGAAGCAGCAAAAGCGGCTGGTGTGGAGCGGCCCAGGCATCACAGAAGCGGCCCAGGCATCGCAGAAGCGGCCCAAGGATCGCAGAAGCGGTCCGCTCCCCTTTAGCCCAAGCCGCAGAAGCGGCTAAAAGTCGCAGAAGCGACATCCGCAGAAGCGGACAAAATGCCGCAGAAACGGAAGCAGCTGGGGTAGTGAGGATGTTTTAAGTTCGGGGTTGAGTTCATTTCAACCCCATTTTTCTTCCATTGGAGTCGATGGGGAGCAGCTTGGGGATGCCATTTTCATCACTTGTCATGAGGTAAGTAATTTATGCTAGCTTTGAGTTAAATACAAGGTTTATACATGGATTTAGGCATGAAAATTACTATAAAAATTGGGGTTTTGGTGGAAAGCCTAGAAAATTATAATCTTGGATTTTAGCCACGATTTGAGTTCCTAAGGTTATGGGTAAACTTTATCTTCGAAAAGTTTTGGATTCCGGGCACGTGGGCCCGAGGGCGTTTTGGTCAACTTTCCAATCGGGGTTAGGAATTACTATAAATTAGTTTGTAATGAATATTGGATCATATATTAATGGATTTGCATAACCATTGGCTAGTCTTGGAGCGTGGTGCATCAATTGGAGTCCTCGGAAGAATTTAGAATGCCGATTTTGAGTCTTCTGAGCTAGGTGAGTCTCCTTTCTAATCTTGTGAGGGGGAATTTACCCCATAGGTGAGTAAAATTGGTTATGTGCTCCTATTTGTGGGGGCTACGTACGCACGAGGTGACGAGAATCCATGCGTAGCTACTATTATGCTATTGTCCGGGTAGTTAGGGCCCATCAACATGTTATACTTGAATTAATTATGAACCCATCGATGACTTGGATTGTTTAAATCACCTTTGATTAGTAAACGAATTTAAAAAGAGATTAAACATCATTTCCTGAATTTGTTAAACAGAGAATTGGGTTATTTGGATGATTATTCCTCGATAAAATTCTAATTGGCTATCTGAGCATGTATCTTATGTGTACCTGCGTCGCATGGATGATTCGCGAGCAGGGTGATTATTTATTTTATGTTGACCGCGTCGCATGGATGATTCGCGAGCGGGGTAATAGATCACATTAAATTAATAAATGGATTTCTAAAAAGACTTAAGGTTCGTTTTCTCAAATTATTAAAGAGAATTGGCCTTTCTTGGATGATTGCTCCATGTTGACTTCTTGACTGATTGTCTGTCTGTGTGTGTTCATTTTGGAACAGGCCGAACGCCTCGGCAAATTAATAGATGCATCTATAGGCGCGCTGTCGACCCACGACAAGTGCACATTTATTTCTGTTGGATCGGGCCGTCGCCTCGGTATGATTTGCACATGCTTGTGTTGCTGCCTGGACTTATTTAAGTCGTTACATGCCTCACTCTGGCTCGAGATCATCTTGTTAATAATGAAAAGAAGTCTTGGAAAATTTCCTATGAAAGAATTATGTGTTTACTTGTTTCCTCTATCTGGATAAAAATCATGTTAGAAAATAAATCCACTGTTTGATATGTATATTGAGAACTAATAATCGTTGGACGATTAAAGTGTGTCCAAGTTGACCATCTCGTCTCTACCCCTTCGGGATTAGGCGGGACACTCAGTGAGTACACGTTGATTACGTACTCATACTACACTTTTGTGCATTTTTGTTGCACAGGTATATATATATACCTCTAGCAGCCTATTGGGCGTAGCAGCATGGATGACGTTGGGACTAGGTGAGCTGCATCATTTGAGGCGACCGCAGCTAGAGTAGTTCCTCCCAATGTACTGTATTTACTTTCCGTCCACTGTATTCCGGGCGGATGTAGTATTTTATTTCTCTCATCAGTAGTCGCTCATGTACTTGTGACACTGGGTTTTTGGGATGGTTTACAACGGATTTGTACTAATCGTTATTGTTTAAATTTGAATTCTAGTAGTGAACTTTTATTTATAAAAATGGAAGGAAAAACCTTAGATCTTCAAAAGTATTAAAAAAGGAATTAATTGATAAGTTAGTTGGGTGGCCTGACAGATGTGTCCGGCGCCACCACGACCCTTAGTGGATTTTGGGTTGTGACAGTGGCGTAGGATGAAGAAAGATATTGTTGCATATGTGGCTTGATGTTTGAACTGTCAGCAGGTTAAGTATGAGCATCAGAGGCCCGGTGGTTTATTTCAGAGGATTGAGCTTCCCGAGTGGAAGTGGGAGAGGATTACCATGGATTTCGTTACTGGACTTCCGATGACTCGGAAAAAGTTCGATGTTATTTAGGTCATTGTTGATAGGCTGACCAAGTCAGCGCATTTTATTCCTGTTGCAGCCACTTATTCATCGGAGAGGTTAGCTGAGATCTACATCCGAGAGATTGTTTGCCTTCATGGGGTGCCGGTATCTATCATTTCGGAGCTAGGTACGCGGTTTACCTCACGCTTCTAGAGAGCAGTTCAGCAGGAGTTGGGCACCCAGGTTCAGTTGAGCACATCATTCCATCCTCAGACGGACAGCCAGTCTGAGAGGACTATTCAAATATTGGAGGATATGCTCCGAGCCTGTGTCATTGATTTTGGAGGCTCGTGGGACCAGTATTTGCCTTTAGCAGACTTCGCCTACAA
>MU719301.1:4687-31724 GCA_026770625.1 Nicotiana glauca | reverse complement strand
AACTATGGCTTAATTGTGTTTATTCCGGATTTAAGCTTCTGTTGGCTGTTCTATCCTTTAAGTTTAGACTTCTGTTTTAACTGTTGTCTCCCCACAGCATGTTTCCCCCTCCTTATATAACTGTTTATTTCCTGTTTATTTTCCGCAATATATATCATAACTGCACAGGTTTATCTGGTAGTCTGGTCTAGCCTCGTCACTACTTCGCCGGGGTTAGGCTAGGCACTTACCAGCACATGGGGTCGGTTGTGCTGATACTGCATTCTCTGCATCTTTTTGCACAGATTCAGGAGCAGCTTTTGGACCTCAGCTAAAGGATTTGATCAGGAGCTGACTTCAGTCCACGGACTTTCGAGGTATCCTAGCTGACGTTCGCAGTCCGAAGTCCCTTCTATATTATTAGTTTGTTTTCCTTGTACCGAGACAAACATTGATGTACTTCTATTCAGACTTGTTTTTAGCACTCTTTAGTAATTCGTGAGTTAGAGACACCAGTCTTGGGTAGAGAAATGTTAAACTTACGCATTTTGCTTTCATATATCTATGTTTATAATACTTCCGCTTTATTTTATATGACTCGTATTATTATTAATGTTGAGATATTATCAGAAAATGTTCTAATGCTTGGCTTGCCTAGCTCCGATAGTAGGCGCCATCACGACTCCCGATGGTGGAAAATCCGGGTCGTGACAACTCAATGAGTATGCTGCCTAATCTCGAAGAAGTAGAGATGAGATGGTCAACTTCGACACTTACTAGTGGTCTAATATTGATGTCAATATTGCATTAAATCGTGAATTTCTACCAACATGATTTTTATCAAATAGAAGGAAACACGAAAACTATTATTCCTTTTTATGGGAAATTTCCCAAATTCCTTATCCATTATTTTCCAAATATTCTCAAGCCATGAAGAGGCAATAACAACTTTAATAAGTTCAAGGAAGCAATACAAGCATGCGCAAATCATGTCGAGGTCGGCGGCCCGCTCCAACAGAAATGTAAACTGTGCAATGCCGAAGGTCGAACGGCTTGAACCATAGATGCATCTATTACCCCGCTCGCGAACTATCCATGCGACGCGGTCAACATAAAATAAACAATCACCCTGCTCGCGAATCAATCATGCGACGCATGTTCACATAAAAATACATGCTCAAATAGCCAATTAAGGATTTATCAGGGAGCATTTGTCCAATTAAAAGCCAGTCCTCTTTTTAACAATTTAAGAAATTAAAGTTTAATCCTTTTTGAAATTTATTTACTAATTCAATGCGATCTAAGCAATCCAAGCTATCAATGAGCTTACAACTAATCCAAGTATAGCATGCTTTTGGGTCCTAACTACCCGGACAATAGCATAATAGTAGCTGCGCACGGACTCTCGTCACCTCGTGCGTACGTAGCCCCCACAAATAGGAGCACATAATCAATTATTTCACCTATGGGGACAATTCCCTCTTACAAGGTTAGAAAGGAGACTCACCTCGCTCCGAAGATCCATAACGGGTATTCCACGCCGTTCCGAAGACTCGAATCGATGCACAACGCTCCAAAACTAGCCAATAATTATGTAAATCCATTAATATATGCTAAGGTACTCATTAAAATCCAATTTATAGCAATTCCTGACCCCGATCGAAAAGTTGACAAAAATGCCCTCGGGCCCACGTGCCCGGAATCCAAATTTTTTTGAAGATAAAGTTTACCCATGGCCTCACGAACTCAAATATACAGTTTTCACTAAATTCTATACTCAAAGTCGTGGTTAAATTCTAAGAATACAAATTCTAGGTCTTTCTACCAAAACCCCCAAATTTCTACTAATTTACATGCTAAAATCCTTATATAATTGATGCATTTAACTCAAGATAGGTGGGGATATCTTACCTTGGCATTGATGACGAAAATCCCCTCTTGAAGCTCCCCCAAAAATCGCCCAAGCCATGAAATTATGAGAGAAGATGGCCAAATCCAGATTTTTAAACAACTCTTCTGCCTCCAGCTACTTCCGCTTCTGCGGCCTCCAGACCGCTTCTGCGGTTTCGCAGGTGCGGTTCTAATACCGCATCTGCGGTCCTCACCATGCTTTCCCTCTTTCACTTCTGCGAAACCCCCACCGCAGATGCAGTCCCGCATCTGCGAAAAAATGTCGGCATCCACTGTCCCAGCCAAGCCGCCCATTCCGCTTCTGCGTTCCTCCTTCCGCAGGTGCGGTCCCGCTTTTGCGGAACCTTGACCGCATCTGCGGTCCATTTCCTCCTGACCTAAACCCGCACCTGCGTCCCCTTTTCCGCAGGTGCGGTTATGACAACAACCAGCAGTTCAGCCCTCTTCCAAACACCAAATTCGATCTGTTAACCATCCGAAATCCACCCGAGGCCCCCGGGACCCCAATCAATCATACCAACCAGTCCCAAAACGCATTACAGACTTGCTCGAGGCCTCAAATCACATCAAACAACGTTAAAATCATGAATCGTCCTCCAATCCAAGCTTTATGAACTTTAAAATTTTCAACTTCTATTTTCGATGTTAAAACCTATCAAATCACGTCCGATTGACTTCAAATTTTGCATGCAAATCATATTCGTCATTATGGACCTACTCCAACTTTCGGAATCAGATTCCGACCCTGATATCAAAAAGTCCACTTCTGGTCAAACTTCTCAAAACCTTCAATTTTCCATCTTTAGCCAAATGACTTCAAAATGACCTACGGACCTCCGATTTCACTTTCGATCGTGCCCCCCACTCCAGAATCACCATATGGAGCTATTCATAGTCTCAAAATCCCAAACGGACATCGATCACACTGAAATGCACTTCAAGCGAAACTTATGAAATTTCTTCTAAAATGCTAACTTCCATAATAGGCACCAAACACTCCCGGGTTATCCAAAACCCGAATCGGGCATATGCCCAAGTCCGAGATCATCATACAAACCTGCTGAAACCTTTAGATCCTGATTCCGAGGTCATTTACTCAAAATTCCAATCCTAGTTCATTCTTTCAATTTTAAGCTTCCGAAGTAAGAATTCTCCTCCCAAATCAACCCTGGAATTCCCAAAATTCAATTCCGACCACACGTTCAAGTCACAATACCTGAAATGAAGCTGTTCATGGCCTCAGACTACTAAACAACGTGCTAGAGCTCAAAACCACCGGTCGGTTGTTACATTCTCTCCCACTTAAACATACGTTTGTCCCCGAACGTGCTGAGAACTACACCGAAGTAGTCTGAAATCACTGTTTGACACCTCTTGGACCTTTCCATGCTACCATAACCCAGTCGAGCACGTTAGCTCAATCAGTTCTGAAGATATTCCCCTTTATTCAAGCAGACAAGCCCTAGAGCCCAATTCCAACATCCGGAATTCTCTGCCAAGCCTGTTTCCAACATACGATCACCATATCAATTACTACATGCTGTACCCAAACATGACTGCATAATTTTGCTGAATTCGCACCTTGTATCACTTTGCTTGCCGGACCACAGTAATATTTTTTTTATCAACTTAGTCGAAATTCCACGAACCTGATGTTCCCATTGCACCTCATGACAGACATAGGCCTTACTCCAACTCTTACAATACCGCCATGACGGAAGAGGTGTGCAGAAATTCATAACCAACTACCGAATTAACAATTCATTGGGTCTATACTCCTGTCAAGAACCACCACTGCATTTTGGGCCGAATAATGGCCTTAGCCCCTTAATGTACTTACTATACTCGGATTGCACGGATCTTTAAAACCAATAATCTTGTCTCACCCAGTATGAACTACTCAAGCAATATGCCACCCCTGACCTGATCAACAGTCTCAATGATGCCACAATGTGCCAATAGGCTACCGATTCGAATGCGATACAAGGAAGAAGAAAAATGAACTATGAAAAGGAGATCCAATTACCCCACTCGCCAATCATACCTACGACGCGGGCAACATACTAAACAGACACCCTGCTCGCGAATCATACATGCGATGCGGGTTCACAGGTAATACGAGCTTTCCTCCGAAAACTAGGAAACGAGACACATAAAGGCAGATATAGGGAACTGTACTCAGCATCATACTGTTGCGGCGCACAACCCGATCCAAATAACATACCCATGGCGGCGTGCCACCTGATCTACACATAGATCTCACATAAGGAGATGCAAGTCGAGCTAAATTTCCTCATTACAATAAAATACCGAATTTAGGTCACAAGCATGCTGGTGCATAATGCCATCCCCGAGGGAGCAGATAGCGCTATAGGCTACAAAATTCAAGAACAACTGAGGTGTGATATACAATTTGAATCTCAAGAGCCATTTTGCTCATATAACATCATTTCTACGTGGATCCTCATCACATAAGCAATTTCACCAAGCCGTCTCACAACCCGCACGGCGCAATGGATCAGTACATGAAATTGCTAACGACCACATAACACCCTGACCATTCTTCCATAAGGAGCGCTTTGTTGAAATGAACATAATTGGCCTGACATAGAGCCCATATCCACATTTAAATCCATCTACCGACCTTAAGTCGATCCTGATCATATCAAACTAAGCCAATAACCCTTCGAAGGTCCATACTAATTCCCCTCTTCTCATAACACACGAGGACACCCGTCATAACCGGAGTACTCATCCACAGTCCATAATTCAGTAACTGAGTGCCCTCCAGGCATATATTCTCAATTTATCGATATCATCACAAATCTTCATACTTGGTTTAAATATTTAATCAATCAAGTGACCACATGTCACACTTATACAATCTTCCTGTGGGACGCGCTCCCATAACCTTTCAAAACACATAACAGGTCCGTACATCCCAACCACCGGCCGCACCAACGCTAAAAAGCGATCAAGAATCATTAACCATGATACAAGCCCTTGTTACAGAACACCGATCTCAGGTGATGCTGAAGACAATACCCACTTACTTTAAACATCGAAACTCCCTTCCTGCTCATCCGAGCTTGTGACATACTTGTCCATACCGAACTGCCACCTTGATTCTCACTTCAAATTCCATACCACTCACTGCACCCAACGTGCCGATATATGATAGGACATGATTCTCATCATAACTGCGGAACTACTAATAGGTTAACTCTTCATCACATAAAAGCTTTTCACTGAACTTACCTCAGGGGGAACATAGTAACACATAGGTAAATTCTCATAACCGTAGCGTATGCAAACATCTAAGTAGTGGTCTAAGCCACTATAGCCCCTTCCGGGACTCACCTCCACATAACAGTCCACAACGGTAGAATACTTTCTGTGTAACACTAACTACGGCGGCCGATAAGCCTCGCACGCACCATCACAATTCACTTGCATAACTTGATCACACTGAAAGAACTAATCATTACCAGCAACATGCCAATTCGACTATGGCTAACCAAATCCCTTTTCTTCCAATTTGTCCTTGATTGCCATGGAAACAATGATAACCCCATTCAACACTTACCGCGCTCTATCCGCACTCGTCCTGAGTGACCTTGAATCACGAGACCATGCTGTCTCAAATACTACGAACTATTTTCACACCTCCCAATTGCTACATCGCAGGCCAAAACATCACAGAACATTCTGCGCCTCTTCTCATAGGTTGCTAAAAGCTTGATTCTTACCCGTAACCATACTCTCGAAATCATTAGGCATCACACCTCATCTTGTGAATTTTCCATGGCCTCTGTTGAGAGCCACCCGCTCTAACTTGGCCCCAAATATAATCAACTCCATGAGTCTTCCATCACACGAATACCCCCTTGGCGAAGAACCCGCCGAATCACTTTCCCTTGTAACCCGCAACTATACCAAACAAAATCCTGATTCTTCCTCCAAGTCTGAACGTGGGCCAATAAGGCCAATGATAGCCCACCTTTAATACTTCCTTTGCTTAAATTACCACTTATGGTCCTTCCCGTAGCTGAAATAGCCCATCGATAGCCAAAAATCTCGCAAGTAGTTAACCATGTAACCCAATCATAAGCGGTGGGACTCTCCCACTTAGCATGAAGCCATTAGTTCATAAACCTGGAACTCACCCATCCTCTTTATCTCTTATTGACATAACCTAGCGCAATCAACCGCCAAAGTTCTCGATATCTTACTATAGAAACCCCCTTTTTATACTCTGGATCATCAACTACATTCGTACGACTGATCTCTTTGCTACATAACCAATAAAATTATTCGCAGAAGCCTCGCCAACCACGCGACCGCTAACCTGCTCACTTGGGTAAACCATCTATAAAATCTCTCCCCAGCATCTTCCAATGCCATTGCACGGGGTACAATCACTACGACATCAATAACCCATCCTGAGTCTGAGCTCACTCTCCAACTGCACAGGTCTATTTACCCCTCGTGGACATCATTTAAATGTGCGGCAACAACCTTCCAATTCGAAGTTATGCTGCATCCTCCTTTCTTTTTAGGCAGCTCTTTTTCGTTATATCAAATCTCCTACCGCATAATAGCCCATACTTCAAATTAAATCTGTAGACCCCAATCATCAATCACTGACATTCTCAATCAATCCAAATTCCATTTAAGGTACGTGGTCATCCCACTGCAAAGCCCATACGCAACTCCACCACTTTCCCACTTTGGCCCTTTTTATAATTTTTAAACACCACCTGACGCTTCCCACATGTCCTTCCTCGTCCTTTGATATTCAGTGGCTGTCTTAAATAAAAATCTAACTCGTGGCACTTGAACCCACAATTGCTGCTAACTTTAAACCTTTCCGAAGGTCATCTTTATCGACCGTCACGATTAGAAATACTGATTCAATCCTGGACTACCGCACCTTGCGACATCCGACAGTTGCATCTCCAATACTATTTCACAATATCTTGCCCCAAAGGTGAATTGTAGCAGATTATAACACTGACAAACTTAGTACGTTCAATTAGGACAACGACACCACACTGTAGAAGAAAGCTCTGCCACGCTAGCAAATACCGAGTCTCGATACCTCATCAACCTAAACTTGAACATTCTCTGCCCGATTGCCTTCCCCCTGCCGTGAATAAAACAACAATTCTCTTAATTATGCACTGAGTAAACCTCCATTCAAGTCATTCACTACCCCGACACGTGGGCAAAACATCCTAACATCATATCACTACTGTAGAATAGTTATTCATAGGCATCATGGCAACTTGTGCCCAACCCCAAAGCCCTTAGAAGTATCGTTACTGAGCTAAAACATTAAAATATCCTTCCATAAGGCGATGATAATAACCCAATCAACTACACCGAGAGAAACATCCCGCACCACATCTGTAGTACCATTATGATTCTTCAATTCTCGATTTATAACAAGCGCTTTGCTCCGCGTAAGATTGGGTAGGAATGAATTAAAGGAATAAGCCCCCAAGGATCAAATCGCACGATAAGGAATCAAGAAGGGAAGTACTCCTTACAGTTCTGCAGCCTCCCGAGGATAAGTACAGACGTCTCCATACTGATCCGCGAGACTCTACTAGACTTGCTCATGACTCGTGAGACCCTAGGAACCTATAGCTCTGATAGCATGTTGTCATGACCCAAAATCCACTAAGGGTCGTGGTGGCACCGAACACTGCTGTCAGGCAAGCCAACCAAGTTACTTAATCCAAATCTTGTTTTAATACTTTTGAAATCTAGGATTTTCCTTCAAGTTTAGCAATTAAAAGGTAGTTGTCTCAAATCAAATTTAAATGATGAACACTTAATACAAATAATATAAACCATGCCAGAACCCGGTGTCACAAGTACATAGGCATATACTGACGAGAAAATAAAATACAACATCCGTCCGAAATACAGTGGACATGAAGTAAATACAGTATACTGGAAGGGACTGCTCTAGCTGCGACCGTCTCGAATAATGCAGCTCACCTAGTCCCAGAATCATCCATGCTGCTACGCTCAGTAGACCGCTAGAGGTACATATACCTGTGCAACAAAAATGCACAGAAGAATAGTATGAGTACCTAAACAATGTGTACTCAATGAGTATCCCACCTAATATCGAAGAAGTAGAGATGAGATGGTCAACTTCGACACTTACTAGTGGTCTAATAATGATGTCAATATTACATTAAATCGTGAATTTCTACCAACATGATTTTTATCAAATAGAAGGAAACACGAAAACTATTATTCCTTTTTATGGGAAATTTCCCAAATTTCTTATCCATTATTTTCCAAATATTCTCAAGCCATGAAGAGGCAATAACAACTTTAATAAGTTCAAGGAAGCAATACAACCATGCGCAAATCATGTCGAGGTCGGCGGCCCGCTCCAACAGAAATGTAAACTGTGCACTGCCGAGGGTCGAACGGCTTGAACCATAGATGCATCTATTACCCCGCTCGCGAACTATCCATGCGACGCGGTCAACATAAAATAAACAATCACCCTGCTCGTAATCAATCATGCGACGCATGTTCACATAAAAATACATGCTCAAATAGCCAATTAAGGATTTATCAGGGAGCATTTGTCCAATTAAAAGCCAGTCCTCTTTTTAACAATTTAAGAAATTAAAGTTTAATCCTTTTTGAAATTCATTTACTAATTCAATGCGATCTAAGCAATCCAAGCTATCAATGAGCTTACAATTAATCCAAGTATATCATGCTTTTGGGTTCCTAACTACCCGGACAATAGCATTATAGTAGCTACGCACGGACTCTCGTCACCTCGTGCGTACGTAGCCCCCAAAAATAGGAGCACATAATCAATTATTTCACCTATGGGGACAATTTCCTCTTACAAGGTTAGAAAGGAGACTCACCTCGCTCCGAAGATCCATAACCGGCATTCCACGCCCTTCCGAAGACTCGAATCGATGCACAACGCTCCAAAACTAGCCAATAATTATGTAAATCCATATATATGTGCTAAGGTACTCATTAAAATCCAATTTATAGCAATTCCTGACCCCGATCGAAAAGTTGACAAAAATGCCCTCGGGCCCACGTGCCCGAAATCCAAAATTTTTCTAAGATAAAGTTTATCCATGGCCTCACGAACTCAAATATATAGTTTTCACTAAATTCTATACTCAAAATCGTGGTTAAATTCCAAGAATACAAATTCTAGGTCTTTCTACCAAAACCCCCAAATTTCTACCAATTTACATGATAAAATCCTTATATAATTGATGCATTTAACTCAAGATAGGTGGATATATCTTACCTTGACGTTGATGACGAAAATCCCCTCTTGAAGCTCCCCCAAAAATCGCCCAAGCCATGAAAATATGAGAGAAGATGGCCAAATCTTTATTTTTAAACAACTCTTCTGCCTCCAGCTACTTCCGCTTCTGCGGCCTCCAGACCGCTTCTGCGGTTCCGCATGTGCGGTTCTAATACCGCATCTGTAGTCCTCACCATGCTGTCCCTCTTACGCTTCTGCGACACCCCCACCGCAGGTGCAGTCCCGCATCTGTAGAAAAATGACCGCATCTGTGGTCCCAGCCAAGCCGCCCATTCCGCTTCTGCGTTCCTCCTTTCGTAAGTGCGGTCACGCTTCTGCGGAACCTTGACCACATCTGCGGTCCCTTTCCTCCTGACCTAAACCCGCACCTGTGCCTTTCTAGCTGCTTTTGCGGCTCCGCACCTGCGACCCCTTTTCCGCAGGTGCGGTTATGACAGCAACCAGCAGTTCAACCCTCTTCCAAAATCCAAATTCGATCCGTTAACCATCCGAAATCCACCCGAGGCCCCCAGGACTCCAACCAATCTTACCAACCAGTCCCAAAATGCATTACGGACTTGCTTGAGGCCTCAAATCACATCAAACAACGCTGAAACCATGAATCGACCTCCAATCCAAGCTTTATGAACTTTAGAATTTTCAACTTCTATTTTCGATGTTAAAACCTATCAAATCATGTCCGATTGACTTCAAATTTTGTACGCAAGTCATATTCGGCATTACAGACCTACTCCAACTTTCAGAATCGGATTCTGACCCCGATATTAAAAAGTTCACTTCCGGTCAAATTTCTCAAAACCTTCAATTTTTCCATCTTTAGCCAAATGACTTCAAAATGACCTACGGACCTCCGATTTCACTTCCGATCGCCCCCCCAACTCCAGAATTACCATACGGAGCTATTCACAGTCTTGGAATCCCAAACGAACATCGATCACACTGAAATGCACTTCAAGCCAAACTTATGAAATTTCTTCTAAAATGCTAGCTTCCACAATAGACGCCAAAACACTCCCGGGTTATCCAAAACCTGAACCGGGCATATGACCAAGTCCGAGATCATCATACAAACTTGCTGGAACCTTTAAATCCTGATTCCGAGGTCGTTTACTCAAAATTCCAATCCTAGTTCATTCTTTCAATTTTAAGCTTCCGAAGTAAGAATTCTCCTCCTAAATCAACTTTGGACTTCCCGAAATTCAATTCCGACCACACGTACAAGTCACAATACCTGAAATGAAGCTGTTCATGGCCTCAGACTGCTGAACGACGTGCTAGAGCTCAAAACGACCGGTCAAGTTGTTACAAAATGTGATGCCTCCCCTCCTAGCGAGTAGACGTAAATGCGACGCAATTCCCATCTCGCAAATGCGAGATGTTCTTCGCAATTCCCAGTATAGCAGAGGTCAGGGTTCGCAATTGCGAACCCCTGTTCACATTTCCCACATCTGCGACTTGCAAATTTTATACTTATCTGAAAATCAACCATTTTTCACATCTTTTCAAAACACAAACTCCCTAGGGAGATTTTCCAAGAACAACTCTTCTTCCAAATCGATTGTAAGTAAATTTTAACTCGTTTCCTTCAATCATAAACATCTTTTAACATGATTTCAACTTAAAATCAATGATTTTTATGGGGGAATTTGGCTGTTTTGGGTAGAACCTAAGTTTTTCAAAAATTGGGGATTTTGACCTCGATTTGAGGTCCAATTTCAAAACAAATTATATATTTGAGTTTTTGGGGAATGGGTAATCGGGTTTTGGTTTGAACCTCTAGTTTTGACCATGTGGGCCAGGGGGCGATTTTTGACTTTTGGGGTAAAACTTTAAGAAACTCAGTTTCATGCATTAGAATTGATTCATTTAGCATTTATTGATGTAATTACGTAACTTGTGACTAGATATGAGCGAATTAGTGGTGGAATCAAGGGGTAAAGCAATAATTGAGACGTGAATTGTGTTCGTGGAATCGAGGTAAGTTGTCACGCCCCAAATCCGAGGGACATGACCGGCGCTCGACCGGGTAACCCCAGTCAAGCGGACCTGAGTGCCTCTCCTACCCCATGTGTTACCCCGAATTTTTTTATTACTTATTAGCCAAGAGAAATAACCATTTACAAACAAAACACCTTTTTATTACAAAACATACATATGGTACATGATTCTTAGCGTGGTTTACACTTTACACAGCCCAACGTACAAGATACATACTACATAAGTTTATGACCCACATTTCCTGTCTACGGAGCCTCTAAACATGAAAAAAAGGACGATAATGTACTTGCCGATAATAAGGCTCCGGCTATACCTTATACAAATATCAAAATAAGAACCCAAAACAGAAGCGGCATGAGCCATGCCAGGCCCCGAAAGGAAAGGGGCTCACCGAATCAGCTGACGGGAAGGGATGAAGACCTACGGTCGGTGGACTGGAGTACCTGCTATGGATCCACCTACAATCATAACACGAATGTAGCGCCCCCAGCAAAAGGGACGTCAGTACACTTGAATTGTACTGGTATGTATGAACAAACTTGCTCCAAGTAAACTCAAGCCATATACAAGTAGGTAACAGTAATAGAAACAACAATCAAATGCACAAGAAAGGAACAATCAAGCCAAACAAGTTTTCAATCTCTCCTGGTTTCCACCTTCCACAATTCCACACCAATGATTCACAATTTACTCAAACGTTTATTTCAATAGTGATTTCGATCACTTTTCCACCCTTATTACCTCGTCCACCCTTATCACCACAACCCACACCTTATAACTTCATATTGCGGCGTGCAACCCGATCCCACCGTATAGTCACAATCCACAAACAACACAACAACAATCAACAATTCACAAGGATCAACAACAACACTTTTTAAGAAATAACAACAACAATTTACAAGTATTTCCATAACCATCAATACTATTTTCCTTCACATCCAACAACTCACATGTGCTTTACATTACAATGATAATTGCCCACAATAAGACATAGATGTGGTTATCACAGTTATTCCAGTTGCATCATTCACGATTTTCTTCCATCATTTGTTTCTCAACTCTTACCACATAACACTTCCATGATCACGCATTTAGTTTATTGCCAGTTACTTGCACCATTATATCTGGAAACTTAACCACAACACTCAATCAAACCAATCACAATCATACAAATCACAATAGTTTTCATGAATAAGCCACGTATATGTCACATACCAAACATTCGTACACCAACAAGGTGATTCTACAAAGATCAAAGTTAGCCATACATATCAGGAGCTGAGTTCCTTTCTAATTTCTACTTCCAATTCACCAAAAATCTAGCAACGTCAATATAGTGCACAAATTAATACACATAACTTAGAATTAAAGTTCACAATTGCTACTTAAACTTATTTAGGTTATCAACCCCTCTTTGAACACTCATTTTCCCCTACCCCATCCCCCTCACTAGATTGTTTTTGGCTTTAATAGACATGCATGAATGATTTCACCCATTATTTTCAAGGACCTATGCATGAGACTCCCCCCTTAGTTTAAACCAGAAAGTCAATGAGAAGGGTTAGGGATTTTACCTGTAAGAAAAAGGGGTATGAAGATAAGATTGAAATTTCCCGGCCCGGATGGTTTTGAATAACCAATTTTGGAGAAGATGACTTTCTCTCTCAAGACCCTTTATTCCCTCTCCCTTATTTTGTTCAGAAAGATCGTTAAAATGAGGGGTTGGGGTGCTTTATTAAAAAGGGGTCGGGTTTTAAAATTTAGAAAAAAAGGAGCCCGAGCAAGATCTGCGGTCGCATTCTGCGATCGCAGAATTGAAATGCGGTCCGCAGATTGGACCGCAGAAATTCACCCAAAACTTTGAAGGGTCTGCTTGGGTCTGCGACAGGAATGCTGTCCGCATTCCTGTTATGCGGTCGCATTTTGCACCGCAGAATTGACCTCCACAAATCATTGAGGAATTCATGCGACGATTATGCGGTCCGCATATTGATTATGCGATCGCATATAGCACCGCATTTTCAACATCAATTTTGGAAATCTTGTGCTTCACTTTGCGGCAGAAATACGGTCCGCATAGCTGATCTGCAACCTCATTCTGGACCGCATAATGGAAATTTTCTGGAAAATTTTGATTCTTGATTTTTAAGTGCAAAATCAGTAAAAAGGGTCCGAACTTCTACACATTCCTAACACATATTCGGACCTTAGCACTACGAGCTACTAGGTTTTGAGCACAAGATTTTACGGGGCCTTACATAAGTGTTTGGTCTAAACTTAGATTGAGAGATTAAGAGTCGAGTCCTATTTGCTATATGGTAATTGTTGAGTATGGGGTATAGGCATAGTGACAAGTATCTATGCGTTGGTGTCTAGCATGCCCGTGAGTCTCTTGGTGATAATTATTCATTGTGGGGCAAAGTTCGTGGAAGTAATTGTGATGTTTGATCATTGAGGAGCGTTGGCTCAAGTTGTGCAACAAATTGTGAAGGTATGAGCGGTAATTGAAACCTTTGGAGCATTGGCTCGAGTTGTGAAGTGAATTGTGAAACGAAGGTGAGAAAGAGAAAGTAATTGTTACATTGACTCCTTTGCCGGGATGTTGTTATTGTTGTTTTAAGGTTGTCCCTTGTCTGGACTTATTGTTGAATTATTGTTCCCTTGCCGGGATTCTTATTGCAAATTTCATTCATTTCCTTGCCTATTTGTTTATAATTATTGTTTGGGTGAGGAAAAGAATTAAAGCACGAAGGGTGATGCCGTGCATTATTTTGGTAAGAGAGTGTTAAAGCACGAAGGGTGATGCCATGCCTAATTTTGTGAGGAAAGAGTGTAAAGCAATAATGGTGATGCCATGACGCACGATGTACCATTCTGTGCCGATTATATTGATTATATGGTGAGGACGAGAGTAAAAGCACGAAGGGTGATACCGTGCACATTTTCATTACTTGATTATTTTGGTGAGGACGAGAGTAAAAGCACGAAGGGTGATGCCGTGCATTTATTGTTTTCTGGCTCTTTGTTGATATTCGAGATATATTATTTCTTCCATTTACCTGCTATCTTTCTATACTGGATTGATATCTCCCCCACAACATGCTTCCCCTCCCATACTTGACTGTTTATTTCTGTATTCCTTTTCTGCTGTATATAGTTGAATTACACATGTTTATTTGGTAGTCTGGTCCTAGCCTCGTCACTACCTCACCGAGGTTAGGCTAGGCACTTACCAACACATGGGGCCGGTTGTGATGATACTACACTCTGCACTCTTTTGTGCAGATCCCAGTGCTGTTGACTTTGGACTGTAGATTGAGTGGTTACCTTCAGTCCACGCGGAGATCCAAGGTAGACCTGCAAGTGTCCACATGCCATGGCGTCTCCTCTATCACTTATTTCCTATTTCATCTCTTTGATTTTGAGACAGTATATCTTTTATTTTCAGACTTTGTATTTAGCACTTTTAGATCGTCTGTGACACTGTGACACCAGTTCTGGATGGTTAAGGCTTAATCGGTTGTAATAGCTAATGTTCAGACATTTTATTGCTTTTTTCCGCTTATTCTAATTTTTTTTGCTATTTACACGTTTGCTTTATAATTGTTAAAAGGAAATAATTAGATAATGAAGTAATTAGTTCAAAGAATTAGTAGGCGCCATCACGACTCCCGAGGGTGGGAAATCCGGATCGTGACAAGTTGGTATCAGAGCTTTAGGTTACATAGATCTCACAATTCAGAGACAAGCTTAGTAGAGTCTGAAGGATCGAAACGGAGACATCTGTATTTATCCTCTAGAGGCTACAGAGTTAGGAAAATTTCACATCTTTTCTTTCATGTCGTGCGATTTGGTTTCTCAATGCTGATTGAATTTCTATTCTGTTCTTTCGTAGATGCCGAGAACACGCACTTCCTCATCCGCTGACCAACAGCCCAAGCCCCCAGCAGAGCTCCCACGAGTGGCAGAGGGCAAGGCCGAGGTAGGGGTAGAGCTCAACCCCGAGCAGCAGCACCAGCAGCGGAGCCTCAGGTTGACTTTGATGATGAGGTTCCGGCCCCAGCAATTTTGGTGGGCCCGACTCAAGTCCAAGAGGGGTTTATTGCTACCCCAGTGCTCCAAGATGCTCTAGTCCATCTAGTGGGCCTTATGGAGAGTGTCACCCGGGCAGGCTTGCTTTTTGTCGCACCAACCGTCTCTCAGGTTGGAAGAGGAGCCTAGACTCCTGCTACTTGCACTCCGGAGCATGTAGCTCCCCAGTTTCAGACTCCAGCAGATCAGCCAGTTGGAGCAGTTCAGCTGGACGTGGTAGCCCAGACCGGTGATGGTTCAGCCATGTCTACCGATGCTTTGTGGAGATTGGACAGGTTCACCAGGCTCTTCACTACTACTTTCAGCTGTGCATCTTCTGAGGATCCCCAGGATTATCTAGACAGATGTCATGAGGTTCTCAGGAACATGGGGATAGTTGAGAACAATGGAGTTGATTTTGCTACTTTCCACTTGTTTGGATCCGCCAAGACATGGTGGAGAGAGTATTGCTCGGATAGACCAACCGGATGACCAGCCTTGACTTGGCAGCAGTTTACGCAACTATTTCTGGAGAAATTTCTCCCTATCACTCAGAGAGAGGCCTATCGAAGGCAGTTTGATCGTCTCCAGTAGGGTTCTATGACCGTTACCCAGTATGAGACCAGATTTATCGACTTGGCTCGTCATGCCCTTATTATACTTCCCACCGAGAGAGAGAGGGTGAGGAGGTTCATTGATGGACTTATTCAGCCAATTCATCTTCAAATGGATAGGGAGACTGAGAGTGAGATATCTTTCCAGGAGGCGGCCAATGTGGCTCGAAGAGTTGAGATGGTTCTATCGTAGGGAAGTGGTTATGGGTCAGACAAGAGGCCCCGTCATTCAGGTCAATTCAGTGGTACCTCCTCTAGAGGTAGGGATTCGTATGGTCGAGGCCATCCTCCTAGGCCTTTTCAGTCGGCACTTCAGGTTTCTCACGATGCTTTAGGTGGCTATGGTCCTCAGATGCAACATTTTGATAAGTAGTCCTACAATGCACCACCAGCTCTCATTAGTGCACCGCCACTTTAGAGTTTTTAGGGTGGTCATTCAGGTCGTCAGGGTCAGCAGTCTCATCAATCGAGGGCTTATTGCACTTGTGGTGAGGTGGGTCACATTGCTAGGTTTTTTCCTCGAGCACCGAGCAGCTCTCAACATTATGTTTCACGTGCCATGGTTCAGGCACCTAGTGTTCCACAGCCCGCCCAGCCAGTTAGAGGTGGGGGTAGAGGTGCTAGAGGTGGAGGTAGAGGTCTTAGAGGTAGAGCTCAGGCCTCTAGAGGTGGAGGCCAACCAACGGCAGGCCGTCCCAAAGATGTGGTTTAGGGTGGTGGGCCCCAGCCTTGATGTTATGCTCTTCCAGCCAGGCCCGAGGCTGAGGCTTCCGATGCAGTTATTACAGGTACTGTTCTAGTTTGTAGCAGAGATGCTTCCATTTTATTTGATCGAGGGTCTACGTACTCCTATGTGTCATCTTATTTTGCACCGTATCTGGTCATGTCTAGTAATATTTTGAGTGCTTTTGTTTATGTGTCTACACCGGTGGGTGATTCTATTATGGTAGATCGAGTCCATCGTTCGTGTGTAGTTGTGATTGGAGGTCTTGAGACTCGTGTAGATTTGCTTCTTCTGGATTTGATTTCGATGTTATATTAGGGATGGACTACTTATCACCTTATCACACTAACTTGGACTGTCATGCCACGACTATGACATTAGACTTACAGGATTTACCTCGTTTGGAGTGGAGAGGGACTTCTGGTCATTCTACACGCAGTGTTATCTCGTATGTGAAGGCTCGGCGTATGGTCGAGAAAGGGTGTTTGCCCTATTTGGCCTATGTTTGTGATTTTAGTGCTGAGGTTCCTTCTACTGAGTCTGTACCTATTGTTCGTGAGTTTCTTGAGGTATTCCCTTCAGACCTGCCGGGTATGCCACCCGATAGGGATATTGACTTTTGCATTGATTTGGCTCCGGACACTCAGCCCATTTCTATCTCGCCGTATCGTATGGCCCCGCCTGAGTTGAAAGAGTTAAAGGAGCAGTTGCAAGAGCATAACATAACCGCGGCCGCGTGGATAACTTCAGAGAACAGACTCCTTCAGCTTATGTCAGTGCGGACCACACAAAACTCACCGCGGCCGCACTGGCAATCTTCAAAGACTGTGTATTTTTTACACTTTGTTTTGTACTGCTTCAACACAATCCCTGGAACATCTCACAAACAATTAGCTCAAAAATCCTAAGCTAAAAAGAAAATCAAAGAGAAATAAAAAGACAGGGGTTGCCTCCCAAGAAGTGTCTGATTTAACATCGCGGCACGACGCATGTTACCATCATATCACTTCAAATGAATGAGTGCCAACACGTGGCTGTCATCAAACTTTCCCAAATAATGCTTGACATGATGCCCATTAACCCGGAATATTTCACCATTCTTGTTCTTGAGATCAAGAGCACCAAAAGGAGTCACACATACCACTTCAAATATCCCACTCCACTTTGACTTGAGCTTTCTCGGAAATAATCTCAACCGGGAGTCCAAAAGAAGAACCATATCACCAACCTTGAATTCCTTTCCCCGAGCATAGTTGTCATGAAGGTACTTCATCTTGTCCTTATATAAGGACGAGCTGGAGTAGGCATGAAATCTAAACTCATCAAGCTCAATTAGTTGCTCAACCCGGAGATTTGCCGCAACATCCCATTCCAGGTTCAACTTTCTCAATGCCCACATAGCCTTGTGCTCCAATTCCACCGGAAGATGGCAAGCTTTACCAAACACCAACCGATACGGAGACATACCGATTGGGGTCTTGTAGGCCATCCGATAGGCCCATAGAGCATCATCCAATTTCTTCAACCAATCGGTCCTATTAGCATTTACCATCTTGGATAAGATACTCTTTATTTACCGATTGGAGACTTCCACTTGACCACTAGCTTGAGGATGATAGGGGGTGGTCACTTTGTGATTTACTCCATACTTAGCAAGCAATAAGTCAAAAGCCTTGTTGCAAAAGTGGGACCCCCCGTCACTAATGATAGCACGAGGGGTGCCAAACCTTGTGAAGATACTCTTTTTCATGAATGGCACAACACTCTGGGCTTCGTTGTTGGGTAAAGCCACGGCTTCAACCCACTTTGAAACATAATCCACCACCACAAGAATATAAGTGTTCCCACAAGAACTCACGAACGGACCCATGAAATCAATGCCCCAAACATAAAAAATATCCACTTCGAGAATCGTATTGAGAGGCATCTCATCTTTTTTCAAAATTCTACTGGCTCTTTGACATGCATCACATCTCTTCACCAAGTCACTAGCATCCTTAAACAACGCCGGCCAATATAAACCGCAACTCATAACCTTTGAAGCCATCCTCACCCCTCTATGATGGCCACCATAGGGAGAGGAGTGACAAGTCTCCAATATGCTCAATCGTTCACCTTTCGAGACACATCTTCTTATCATACCATCCGTGCAAATTTTAAACAAATACGGATCATCCCAATAAAAATCCAAGTTATCCCGCTTGAGTTTCTTCCTTTGGTTGGAAGAGAGCTCACACGGGACATTTTCGGTCACAATGAAGTTCGCGATGTCCGCGAACCAAGGCATATCACACATAGAAACAGAGAGAAGTTGCTCATCGGGGAATGTATCATTTATCTCAATGCCATCACATGGCCTCCCTTCTTCCTCCAACCGGGACAAATGGTCCGCAACTTGATTCTCACTTCCCTTCCGGTCCACTATTTCCAAATCAAATTCTTGAAGAAGTAACACCCATCTCATCAATCTTGCTTTAGAGTCCTTTTTGGTCATCAAATACCTAAGGGCGACATGGTCCGTGTGCACAATCACCTTTGCCCCCATAAGATAAGGTCGAAATTTCTCCATGGATTACACCAATAGCTAATAGCTCTTTCTCCATCACCGTGTAATTTTTTTAGGCTTCATTCATTATTTTGCTAGCATAATACACAGGATGGAACATCTTGTTGATCCGTTGACCCAACACCAGCCCTACCGCCACATCACTTGCGTTACACATAAGTTCAAAGGGCAAACCCCAATTAGGTGCGGTGATGATAGGAGTTGTGGTCAACTTGTGCTTCAAAAGCTCAAAGGCCTCCGTGAATTTTTCGTCAAAGATGAACTTGGCTTCTTTATCTAACAATTTTCAAAGTGGGTTCACAACTTTTGAGAAGTCTTTAATAAATCGCCAGTAAAACCCGGCATGCCCAAGAAAACTCCTCACCTCTTTGACAGAAGTAGGGGGAGGAAGCCTCGAAATGACCTCAATTTTTGCCTTATCAACTTAAATTCCTTGCCTTGAGATCTTGTGACCCAACATTATACCCTCTTCTACCATAAAATGGCATTTTTCCCAATTGAGCACAAGGTTGGTTTCTTCGCATCTAGCCAATACCCTATCCAAATTCAGAAAGCATTCCTCAAACGAATCCCCAACCATGCTGAAATCATCCATGAAGACCTCCAAGATATCCTCCATCATGTCGGTAAAGATTGCCATCATACAACGTTGGAAGGTCGTCGGAGCATTACGTAGTCCAAATGGCATTTTCGAGAAAGAGAACGTGCCATAAGGATATGTAAAGGTCATCTTCTCTTGATCCTCCAGGGCAATTAGAATTTGATTGTACCCCGAGCAACCCTCTAGAAAACAATAGAAAGCCCGGCCCGCAAGATGATCGAGCATTTGGGTTGTGGGAAATGATCTTTTCTTGTATCCTTGTTAAGCTTCCTGTAATCCATACAAACTCTCCAACCCGTAACCGTCTGAGTAAGAATAAGCTCGTTGTTGGCATTGGTCACTACCGTCATCCCTCATTTCTTTGGCACACATTGGACCGGAGAGGTCCATGAACTGTCCGAGATTGGGTAAACCACACCGGCGTCTAGCCACTTGATAACCTATTTCTTTACCACTTCTTGCATCACCTTATTTAGTCTTCTTTGATGTTCAAGAGAAGGCCTCGCATGCTCCTCCAAGATGATTTTGTGCATGCAAAATGCGGGGCTTATCCCCCAAATATCGGCCAATGTCCATCCAATCGCCTTTTTGCGCTTTCGAAGAACCGCCAAAGTGGCGTCCACCTGCATGTTAGTTAAGCAAGACGAAAGAATAGACAAGTGAGGCTTGCTCAGTTGGTAAGCACCTCCATCTACGACCGTTAGGTCCTGGGTTCGAGTCACCGTGGAGGGGAAGTGTGGAAACACTATAGATCCTCCTAATTTGGGAGGGGTTTAAAAAACAAAAAACAAAAACAAAAGAATAACAGGTAAAGTGGAATTTGAACCCAAAAATTCATACCTGAGGTGTGGAGGAAGTGGTTGTAACTCCAACACCGGTGGCTCCTCAATCGATGGCTTTGTTGGTGGATTTTTGCAGTTTTCAAGATCCAAAGATAACTTTCTAGGCTCATATGAATATGAACACATACCATGCAATGCATTCACGCACTCCACTCTACCAACATCATCCAATACATCCATGTTAAGAAGCACGGCCTCAAGAGGATCTTCAACATTTATCAAGGAACTTGTGTCATCCACTATCACAACTGTGACAATGTCCACAAATGAACACACCTCCGTGCTATTGGGTTGTCTCATTGATTTGCAAACATGAAATACCACCTTCTCATCGCCCACACGGAATGTCAACTCACCCGCTTCAACATCAACTAATGCCTTCCCCGTAGCTAGGAAAGGTCTTCCAAGAGTGATTGGTACTTCAAAGTCCATCTTACAGTCCAATATAACAAAATCGGCCGGCAATATGAATTTGTCAACACGAACAAGAACATCATCAATTATGCCCAAGGGACGCTTCATTGATCGATCCGCCATTTGAAGTCTCATGGAAGTTGGCCTAGGTTGTCCGATTCCCAAGGTCTTGAAAACCGAATAGGGCATCAAGTAAATACTAGCTCCCAGGTCACAAAGGGCCTTGGCAAATTCCGCACTACCGATAGTGCAAGGGATAGTGAAAGCTCCGCGGTCTTCAAGTTTTGGTACCATAAAATGTACAATAGAACTTACTTGATACGTTATTTTAATTGTTTCACACTCCATCGACCTCTTCTTGGTTACCAAATCCTTCATAAACTTTGCGTACCCCAGCATTTGTTCAAGTGCCTCCACCAATGGCACATTGATAGTAAGACTCTTCATCATTTCAATGAACTTTTTGAATTGATTATCACCTTTTTGCTTTGCCAACCATTGAAGGTAAGGTGGGGGCGGCCTAGGCAAGGGTGCCTTTGCCTTGGGCACCACCGGCTCGGGTATATCAGTAATGTGTTCCCTAGACAGGTTCACGGCATCTTGAGTCTCTACCCCGGCCTCATCATCAATATCATTTCGTACATCATTAGTCACATTTGGTTCAACCACATCTTCAACATCCAAAGGCACATTGTCATCATGCAACTCAACTTCGTCATTCACAACTTGATTTTCATTCGAGGCATGCACATCACCGCCTCTTCCACTACTTGTTGTAACTGCCATCACATGATTGTTACCTCCCTTCGGGTTCACTACCGTATCACTTGGTAGAGCACCCTTAGGTCAAGTATTTAATGATTGAGAGATTTGGCAAATTTGCACCTCCAAATTCCGGATAGAGGTATTATGAGAAGCCCATTGAGCATCGGAGTCTTGGTTCTTCTTCATCATTNGGGGGGGGGGGGGCTTTGAAAGCCTTGCCCCCTATTGCCTTGATTTCCGCTATTATTCCACCCTACTTGATTATTGTTGTTGTTGCTCCAATTGTTATTGTTCCCGTTCCAATCGCCTTGATTGTTACCTTGATTACCCCAATTGTTGTTTTGAATGTTGTTGTTCCAATTGCCACCACCTTGTTGTTGGTTGTTATTATTCTAATTACCGCCGCTTTGTTTATTGCCCTAATTTCCTTGGGGTCGCCATTGTTGATTCCCTTGATTTCCTCTATTCCCTTGGTAATTATTGACATATTGACATTCTTCGCTTTGCTCATCATAGCACTCATTTGAATAACCACCACCATCATTGTTGTTGTCAAATTGCTCACAATTTCCTTGAGGTTGTTGTTGCCCTATTTGCCTCCTTTTTAATATAGAAACATTTTCCATTGAATTGACTTGATGCAGGTTTTAGACTTGTTGCAATTGCGCCTTCACCAATTTATTCATAGTTGTTGTAAGCTCGGCAATAGCTTGGCCATGATCATGCAATTCCTTGTGCAAATGGATGACTGTGGGGTCACCTTGGGGCACATTTGCTCGACTTTGCCATGTCGAAGAGGTGTCGACCATTTCATCAAGTACATTAAATGCCTCTTGGTAAGAAAGTTTCATGAAGTTCCCTCTGGCTAATTGGTTCACAATGCACTGATTCGTGGTGTTGATGCACCGATAAAAGGTTTGTTGAATCATTGCCTCAGCCATGTCGTTATTAGGGCACTCCTTCACCATTGTTCTATATCTTTCCCATATCTCGTGCAAAGGTTCCATTAGCTCTTGCTTAAAAGCTAGAATCTCATCCCGAAGAGCCGCCATATGACTTGGAGAAAAGAACTTGGCAATAAACTTGTCCGCCAATTCATCCCATGTGGTGATAGAATGATTGGGGAGCCTTGTAACCAATCCAACGCTTTACCCCGGAGAGAGAACGGGAAAAGCCTCAATCTTAACGCATCCTCGGATACCTTTGTCTGTTTACTACCCCAACATGTATCTACGAACCCCTTCAAGTGCTTGTAAGCATTTTGGTCAGAGGCGCCCGTAAAATACCCTCTTTGCTCGAGCAAGGTCAATATGACATTTGTGATTTGAAAATTCCCCGCCCGGATTTGGGGAGGAATGATGGCACTCGCATATCCTTGATTCGGAAGGACTCTTGGAGCCGCTCTTAACAGTGGCGGAGGAGGTTCTGGAATATTCTCATTCGGATTAGCATTTATATTGGCATTTCTACCTCTACGTGGAACTTGAGGTGCTGGAAGCTCATCTTGCTCAAGATCTTCAACCTCCTCCTCTGCCAAGAGGATCATTTCCATTGAGGTCCATTTGTACCTAATTGATCGACACAAAAAAAATTAGTGAACAAGAAGGAAAGAGAAGCAAATCACAAAACTAGCTACACAGATAGTCAACACCATAAGCTCCCCGACAACAGCGCTAAAAAGTTGATCGCTGCCAACTCGACACTACGAATGGTAGGAAGAGCGGGTCGCAACAGCTTTTACCCAAATAATGGTTCGAGATCGAATTTCCACAGGGAGCTTGGAATGGAGTTGTATTGTCTGTCTAGCCTAGAGTTGCGTATATGCTTCTAATTGTACTTCTAACATTTTTGGGGTTTTTATATTTATCACTACTGTTATAAACTAATAAGTAAGGCTAAATTAAGCTACAGGAATATTGCTAAGTTGTATTTAATAAAGAGAAAGGGACTAGGGTCGTGACACTACCTAGGTGGCTAGTCAACGGGTAGAAGCTACTAAGGGGAGATTGATAAATTTGGCGCTTATGTTATAAACGTTGCGCATTTGTACCCATTCTCACACCTCTCGGTAGAGAGAACGATTTTGCCCAATTGGCTCTCTCGAGACCAATTGGGTAGGCCAGTTAGACCAAGTAACTAGGGTTCAAGTATGGTAATTACTCTCTCAAGGTTTAACCCGTTAATTGGGACTACCATTTCTCATGGGTCCATCCCAATTCCTTGTTGGGTCAATTTTAGGGTCATGGACTTTCTTTCTCAAGAAAAGTTAGACCCCACTAAGCTTGAATCTGTGTTTGCAACCACAAATTCGAAATTAAAATGCAAAATTAACCCAAATGACAAATACCCGATCTCAATCTCACCCTAGATGGCAACACCCATCAACTACCCACACTAAGGTTGAGCCATAACCCTAGCTAATGGGTTTAGCTAGACATAATTAAAGAAGAAACAGGAGAAATAGAAGAAGAACTAAACATATTAATTAATTGCTAAGAAGAAACTACAAGAATCTATTGAGAAATTAATGCTAAAATGTCCAAAATAGGCTAAAACTTCGGTTCTCACGAGAGCAGCTCAATATCTGGTACAAAACTTAACCTAAAAATGGTAAAATGTTCTATTTATAGTGGCTGGAAAAACTGGACAAAAATACCCCTGCGGGGTCAGCGTAGATCGCGCAAAGAGGTAGCGCGGCCGCGTCAGCTATTGAACTCATGAATTTATCTCTCTGAAGTTGAGGACCGCGGACCACGCAAAAGTGCAGCGTGGCCGCGGTGGAAGTTAGCGCGTCCGCACAAAAAGGTAACGCGGAGCGCACTGATATGCATCGTGGCTGCATGGGCTTGTAGCTTGATATGGTAGGTCTCTGAATCTCCTAGTGCGGCCGCGTTCATTCTTGCGCGGTCCGCGCTAAGCTTTCTGTTCCTCATTTCACTTGGTCTTTGACACTTGAGCAGGTTTCACTCCGTTTTGAGCCGATCTTTGACATTTGTCACTTTGTTGCTCAAACCTACAATCAAGCACAACTTGTAAACATTTTGGGACTATTTTGTAGCAATTTGTAACCAAAGCAATAGGCAAATAGGGGCATAAAACACGTTAAAATCCTACTTTATCACTGATACTACAGTCTGTGCTCTTTTGTACTGATCCTGGTACCGGACAACAACAGTAGTTCGGGAGTTAGCCTTCAGTCCACCGAGACACCGAGGTAGCCTTAAAGGTGTTCGCAGGCCCGACGTCTCCTCTATCTTATAGTTCATTCTGTTATCTCATGATTTCGAGACAAACAGTGTTATAATTCTTTCAAACGATTGTATTTAGTACTCTTAGTATCGTGGATGTTGTGACACCAGTTCTTGGGTAGAGGCATAAGATGATTTCCGCATTATTATTCAGCTTATTTAATTTAAGTCTTTCATTTTAATTTTATATTTCCGCTGTTATTTAAATATTTAAGGCTCGTTGTTATGATTGATAAAAGGATTTAAAATAAAGGAGTTATGAGTTTATGAATTGTGGCTTGCCTAGCTTCTATGAGTAGGCGCCATCACGACCCCGAAGGTGGGAAATCCGGGTCGTGAAAAGAGTAAAAGCACGAAAGGTGATGCCGTGCACATTTTCATTACTTGATTGTTTTGGTTAGGACGAGAGTAAAAGCATGAAGGATGATGCCGTGCATTTATTGTTTTATGGCTCTTTGTTGATATTCGAGATATATTGTTTCTTCCATTTACCTGCTATCTTTCTATACTGGATTGTTATCTTCCCCGCAACATGCTTCCCCTCCCATACTTGACTGTTTATTTCTATATTCCTTTTCCGTTGTATATATTTAAATTGTACAGGTTTATTTGGTAGTCTGGTCCTAGCCTCATCACTACCTCGCCGAGGTTAGGCTATGCACTTACCAACACATGTGGTCGGTTGTGCTGATACTACACTCTGCACTCTTTTGTATAGATCCTAGTGCTATTGACTTTGGACCGTAGATTGAGTGGTTACCTTCAGTCCACGCAGAGATCCAAGGTAGACCTGCAGGCGTCCGCAGGCCCTGGCGTCTCCTCTATCACTTATTTCCTGTTTCATCTCTTTGATTCTGAGACAATATATCTTTTATTTTCAGACTTTGTATTTAACACTCTTAGATCATCTGTGACACCAGTTCTGGGTGGTTAAGGCTTAATTGGTTGTAATAGCTACATGTTCAGACATTTTATTGCTTTCTTCCGCTTATTATAAATTTTTCGCTATTTACACGTTATTGCGTTATAATTGTTAAAAGGAAATAATTGGATAATGAAGTAATTAGTTCAAAGAATTGGCTTGCCTAGCTCACTTTAGTAGGTGTCATCACGACTCCCGAGGGTGAAAAATCCGGATCATGACATTGAACACATTATATCTTAATATTGTAGTAATAGTTTTATTGTCATATTATTTCTTTACATAAATTATCTTCTTTTCTAGTTTTAAGATAAATTTAATTTCTAGTTTTTATTAGTAAAATTACCTATATTAGAAATTTATTTTTTATTCTTAATTTTTTTTTTTCCGTAAATAAGACTTTAATTTCATGGTATTATCCATAGTTTGAGCATTCTCACCATAGTTTTTAGAACTTTCTAATCTCAAATGCAAATAGTATTTCCCTTTCATTTATAGTAGTAAATTTTTAATAATTTAACGTAATTTTTGTGACGACCCAAAGGGTCATCACTTGTTTTCTCAGGTATTTTGAGCTTCTGAGGCCTTGAAAACCTCATTTATAGTTGTCTCGATTTGCGTGCACAGTCCGGGCGTGAAGCCGGAAAATTTTTATGTTGAAATATATAAATTTTGTGAAAAATTTGAAGAATTTTGATATTAATATTGATATAGTTGACTTTAGTCAACATTTTTGGTAAACGGACCGGGATCCGTGATTTGACGGTCTCAGAAAGTCCGTAGAAAAATATGGAACTCGGGCGTATACCCGGAATCGAAATCCGAGGTCCAGAACCCCGGTAAAAGAATTTTTCTGTTAAATTGTTTTCTGAAAATGTTTAAGGAAAATAAAACTAAATTTGATCAAAAAGTAATGGTATCGGGCTCGTATTTTGGTTCCGACGCCCGGTACAAGTTATATTTATTGTTTAAGCGCTTCCGGTAAAGTTTGGTTGAAAACGGACGTCGTTTGACGTGATTCGGCCTTAAATTGGAAATTTGGA
>MU719297.1:8051-52851 GCA_026770625.1 Nicotiana glauca | reverse complement strand
ACCTAGGCTCTGATACCAACTTGTCACGACCCAAATTCCATACCCGGTTGTGATGGCGCCTCTCGTGAAGACAAGACCAGCCAATAACCCCAAATCCACTCATTAACAACTATTACACATAAATGAATAGATAACACAACTTATTGGCATTTAAAACTATTAATTCCATCCCAACACAACCTGATCGGGGTGTCACAAGTCACGAGTATCTAATAAGTACGGACTCTACTATTGGGCCCTCACAGTATATATATACAAGATAAAACTGGAATTCAAAGATGGAATGCGGTGCCGCGAACGCTGGCGGTCACCTTGATCAACTACCACAATATGGCCTTCGGTCCAGCTAATAACCCATTACCGGGTAACTGCACGCAAGGTGCAGGGAGTAAAGTGAGTACTTCCAAATCAGTGGTAATAAGAGAAAATAATATCTGAGCGGTAAGAAAACACGTATGGGCACACCAAAATGCAATAAAAGACAGTACAACCCTTTGAGAAAAAAAAATGAAATACTGCAAAAATCCTTTAAAAAATCTCAAGATCAGTTCAAAATCTCTTTTACAAATATCCCTTTTTCTTTTTCAACAGCCAAGCATATGAATGCTATATCGGATAGAGCAAGTCGGCTCATAAGTCTTCCCCTTGGGCACAGCACTCCTTAACATATAACACCAGGGTATCTGGTCAACAAAGCAAGTAACAGTATATATGCCAATGATATATGAGTGATAAATGTCATGCCACGTAGTACAAACATGAGTGAATGCGTGAATGCAATGCAATGCACATGATCGCTATGGCGCGTAGCCCGATCCATGGGTACCTGCGCTCACTGGGGGTGTGTACAGACTCCGAATGGGCTCCTACAGCCCAAGCGCAATATATTGGTCAGTCATTGTTACCTGATCGGTCAGCCATTGTTACCTGACAAATTTATATCACACCGTGCCATTGTTACCACTGTTCCAAGTATATATTACAGTGTCATTGTTACCACTGTTTCAAGTATAACATACAGTGCCATTGTTACCACTCTTTCAAGTATATAACATACAGTGTCATTGTTATCACTGTTTCAAGTATATCATACAGTGTCATTGTTACCACTGTTTCAAGTCACTTTATAATCAGTCCAGAAAATAATATAGTAAGCCCCTTGGGCATTTAGAAGTTTCCAGCCCGAAATTCATTTAAAATGTCATTTAAGTTTTTCAAAACTTAGAAGCATGGCTGAGTTTGCAAAATAGTATTTAAAACCTTGGACTGAAATCAAATTATATGCAAGATATGCTAAAACAGTAATATCAATCCCCGAAGGATTCACATAGTTGGCACGAAGCCCAAACATGGCAATCAGCCCACATCATGATAGCATCAAGTAGTTTTTAGTCAATCACATAGTAAAATCAACAACCGGGATGGACCAAGTCACAATCCCCAATGGTGCTCTACGTCACGCTCGTACCTAGCGTGCAAGTCACCACAATACAACACTATGATGTGCAAATCCGGGGTTTCAAACCCTCAGGATATCATTCACAAGTATTACTCACCTCGAACCGATGAAATTCATCGCTCGCGATGCCTTTACCCTTCAAATTGGCCTCCACGCGCGTCAAATCTAACGAAATCAGTACAAATATATCATAATATGCTAATGGGACAACACCCATTCGAAAAATCGAAATATAACAAAAACCTCGAAACTAGAAAAACCCGAGCCCCGGGCCCGCTTATCGAAAAATTATGAAATTCACATTCTCCGAATCCTCATCTCGCCACGAGTCCGTACATACAAAGAACACCCAAATCGGACCACAAATGGCCCCTCAAATCCCAAACTTAGAATTTTTACTTCAAACCCTAATTTCGTATGATTTGGCTATGTTTTTCATGAATTTCTAGGATGAATCTTCAATAAAATCATGTATTTAACTCATAAAACTTACCTCCAATCGATTCCCAGTGAAAACTCTTCAAAACCCTTGACAAAAGCTCCCAAGCTCGCCCAAAAAATGGAGGAAATGAGCTTGGGTTCGCGACTGAAATGTTTTTAACATTCTATCTGGACCACTGTAGCTCCTTCTATGGGATCGCATCAATCCCATTGCGATCGCATAGACCAAAAATTCCAGGCCCTGAAAATCCTCTTACGCGATCGCAGCACAGCCCACATGATCGCAGAGAATTACCTTCCTCCTCTACGCGACCGCAGAACACTGCCACTCGACCTTACGCGATCGCAAACAACCTCACGCGATCGCACTGGCCAATCACCAAAACCTATGCGATCGCAGACCCTTTTACGCGATCGCATAGAGCGAATCTGAGCCCCCTCCAATTCCTTCCATGCGATCGCAGCCCCAGTCTTGCGATCGCGATGAACAATTTTGCTCTGCAATTTCTGCTGCATTTTTCCAACTCAAAAATTCCCATTAGCCATCCGAAATCACCTCGAGGCCCTCGGGACCTCAACCAAAAGCACAGATATGTTCTATTACCTCATTCAAACTTGCTTGAATCATAAAATCACTATCGTTAACATCAAAATTGTCCATTTTCATCAAATCAAAGCTTAAGTTTCTTAAAAACTTCTGAATTGCACATTCGGTCAAAAACCCGACCAAACGACGTCCGAATGACCTAAAAATTTACAGACATATCCAAAATCACCTAACGAAGCTACTGCAACTCTCATAATTCCATTCCGACCCTCGGATCAAAATATCACCTATCAACCGGAAATCACCAAAATACCAACTTCGCCAAAATAGGCTAACTTTTTCACCGGACCTCCAAAATTACTTCTGATTGCGCTCTTAAGCCTTAAATCATCACCCGGAGCTAACCAAATCATCGGAATTCAATTACGAGCCCTCTAACTCACAAGTCAACATCCGGTTGACTTTTCCAATTTAAGTCTTCTTAAAAGAGACTAAGTGTCTCATTTCTTATCAAAATTACTCCAATTAAATTCTAACGCACTCAATACCGATAATGAAACATAAAGCAACACAAATAGGGGGAAACGAGGTGCTAACTCACGTGACGACGGGTCGGGTCGTCACAGGTGTGCGAGCTGCGGGGGTATGATGACCATCCCCGGTCTGAGAAGTAGCTGCGGCAGTAGTGGCTGAGACTGCCTGAGCCAGACCAGCGCGGACAGATAAGATCTGAGCTAAAGCCTCGTGAAGACCAGGAATCACGATGGGCACTGCCGGTGCCTGAACAGGTGCTGCTGGAGCATCTACAGCTGGAGGCTGGTCCTGAATGGGGGCAACTGGTGGGTCAACTGGTGCTTCCCCAGCTACTCTGCCTCGACCACGACCATGGCCGTGTCCACAGCCTCTAGCGGGTGGCAATGGTGGTCGTTCGCCATGTCCGGTAGCATGAGTTCTCGCCATCTGTGAGAGAATAGAATGCATAAGTTTAGTTCTCAGAACAACAAAGCCGCACAACAAGAGTTCAAGAATATGAAGTGTTTCTTAAAGGTTCTGCAGCCTCTCGAGGATAAGTACAGACGTCTCCGTACCGATCCGCGAGACTCTACTAACCGGCTCATAACTCATTAGGCCTAGTAACCTAGGCTCTGATACCAACTTATCACGACCCCAATCCCGGTCGTGATGGTGCCCAACAACAATTACTAGGCAAGCCCGACCACTTAACACCCTCAATCCGAGCATGAAGCTCAATACCGGTTAATTAACTATTTATAACTGTTAACAAGGCTTAATGATTCAACTGATAGATAGGGACAATACTGAAAATCATGATAACACCAATAGAACTCCTAAAAGACCTGGGGTCATGAGTCTAGAGCCTATAATAACATAGAGTAAAAATAAATCCTCAGTAATACTGATGTTCTAAAATGCGGAAAGATAAAAGGGATAGGGGAGGAGCCGGGTCCTGCGGACGTCAGGTAGCTATCTCGACAGCTCCTGAAAGCTCTAGAAGCAGCAAACAGCTCAACTAAGCTCCCAAAACACCTGAATCTGCACACATGGTGCAGGGAGTAAAGTGAGTACTTCCAACTCAGTGGTAATAGACATATATAATGGCTGACAGTAAGAAATCCCGAAATATAACAATGCAAAGCTAAAACTAATAATTCTACACGTTTAACGGTGGAACAACATCAGGTAATAATAGGCAAAACAGATAGACATATATGCATGAATGCAATGCAATGCACATGACCGCTGCGGTGCGCAGCCCGATCCATTTGGGTACCCGCGCTCACTGTGGGGTTCAGACTCCGGAAGGGCTCCTACAACCCAAGCGCAATATCATCGTAACATTCGCTGCGGTGTACAGCCCGATCCACAATCAGTCCAGTTATATGCATGCAAGCTATACGGGCACAGTCAAACTTACCATTTTCAGTTCCAATTATCAGAAGTTATAGATTTAGTGTTTAAAACCTTAGAAATTTGCTAATCATTTTGATACAGTGTTTAACTCAGGACTGATATCATGAAAACATGCTAAACATCATGGAAACAATGATAATAACCCCTAAGGGATCCAAATAATCGGCATACAGCCCAAATATACTCATAACAATCCAAGTAGGATGTTTACCAACCAAATTTCTAACCAATAACATAGTATGAATAACACTCGGTCGGACTAAGCCATAGTCCCCAATCACAAACGACCCCGCACTCACCGTAGAGTACGTGTCTTGCCTTAATATAGCATCATAGTGTGATATACCGGGGTTTCAAACCCTCAGGTCATCATCTACATCTATTACTCACCTCAAGCCGGCCACAAGACTAGTCTGCTATGCCTTTTCCTCTCGAATCCGCCTCCTCACACGTCGAATCTGGTCAAAACCACAATGAATACATTACAATAGGCTAATGTAACATAACCCAATTGAAAGAACTCGAAAAACACCCAAAAACACGAAGTTGGCAAAACCTGAGCCCCGGGCCCACTTTTCGAAAAATTACGAAATTCACATCACCGGCATCCTCGTCTCGCCACGATTCCGTACATATAAAATACACAAGAATCGGAGTCCATTTGGCCCCTCAAATCATCAATTCAACCCTCTTAAGTTTCAAGCCCTAACCTCCATTTTTTTTTTATTTAGCACCGGGTGTCCGATTCTCTTCGAGACCCGACTAATTCCAGGGGTGCACAGGCCCTCGGCAAGGAGTTTTCCGCAAGTGCACCATGGTTAATTCAGGTTTTACCCAGTCCGATGGCCCTCAGAAATTGTTTGTACCCAGTGGGTTTCGAACTTGAGACCTTGAAAGGGAGCAAACCCCAAGGCTCAAGTCAATTGCCACCAGGCCAACCCCTGAAGGTTGCCCTAACCTCCATTTTTAACCCTTAATTCCTTGAAATTCAGTGATTAATCTATGTTTTTACACCATAATAACATAATCTGAGTCCAATAATTCTTACCTGATGAAACCCCTTTGAATTCTCTCCAAAATCGCCCAAGAATCGCCTAAGCCGAAGTCCAAAATATATTCCTTCTCTTTTCCAATTCGTGAACACTGTTCACTTTAATTTCAGGTCGATTTCCGCTTATGCGGTCAACTAACCGCACCTGTGGTCCTGCACACGTGACCAAATGACCGCTTATGCGGTTTCACTTAAAATCCCTGGGACCGCACCTGCGGTTGCCGTTTCTGCGATCACCGTGACCTCTTATGCGGTCTCCACTATTTCCCCAGGACCGCCTCTGCGATCAAAATCTGCTTTTGCGGTGTCCGCTTTTGCGGTGTCCGCTTTTGCGGTGTCTGCTTTTGCGGACAGATTTCCGCTTCTGCGGAATATACCAGCCCCCTCAAGGACCGCTTTTGTGACCCCATAGCCGTATCTGCGGAACCGCTCATGCGGCTTCTTTTCCGCAAATGCAGAAATACCAGAAGCCAGAAGCTCACACCTGTTGCATGCTTCCAAAATTCCCGTTTAACCATCCGAAATCACCCCGAGGCCCTCGGGATCTCAACCAAAAGCACCAACACATACTAATACCTTATTCAAACTTGTTCCAATCCTCAAAACACGTCACGCAACGCTAAAACCATTAAATCACATCGAATTCAAGCCTAGTTTTCTTCAAAACTTCCGCAATACGCATTCAATCAAAAACCCGATCAAACGACATCCGAATGACCTGAAACTTTGCAGACATATCCAAAATCATCTAACGAAGCTATTGCAACTCTCAGAACTCCATTCCGACCCTCGGATCAAAATCTCACCTATCAACCGAAATTCGCCAAAATTCAAACTTCGCCAATTCAAGCCTAATTCTACATCGGACCTCCAAATTCAATTCCGTTCGCACTCCTAAGTCATAAATCATCCCCCGAAGCTAACCGAATCACTAGAATTCACATCCGATCCCTCTAACTACATAGTCAATTTCCGATTGACTTTTCCAAAACTAGCTTCCTTCTAAGAGGCTAAGTGCCTCATTTCCAACTAAAACCAATTCAATTCTATCTGATCCATTCAAATACTGATATTGAAACATAGAGCAATATAATATGGGAAAAATAGGGCGGTAACTCACGTGACGATGGGCCGGGTCGTCACAATAGCACAGGTATCCCACAACTTTTAGAAATAGACAAGATGGATAGAGATGTAAAGGCAAGTATATGAGGAGATCTAAGCCAAAGAAGTATCTTAATTTATTTATTTTTTGGTCCCTGTTTGTTTTAGTATTTGTTAATACTATATGTATTAATGGAAGTTTTGCATGGGATGAACTCAATCCTGCTACTAAAGACACTTCCAAGATTCCCAATGATGATTCCAAGTAAAATATTTCATAGTTATTTGTGACTTTTAGTTTATTTGTAGTATTTATAGCATTGCGTTTATATAATTTTGTCATCTACTTTCCGTTACTTCTTTTATTTAGAGTTATAGGTGTAGTCAAAATTTGGAATCAGTGGATGCAAAACTCTCATTAAATTCTTGTATACCGTAATAAGCCATTTGGTATTATAGTTGTTTGTCTTACTGGGAAATCTCATTGTCACATCTTTAAGCCTAATCGATCTTATTATCTATTGATATGTCTATGTAGACAGGTACTAGATCAACATATGTTATCTTCACCCATACCTTCTTATTGTTCTTCACTTTATGCAATTTTATTGGAATATTCTTTAGTTTTTATCTTATTTAGATATTTTGTCCGAAAAATACAAGTGCCGGGTGGATCTTGCCATCTTGCATACTTAATCAGTCATTTCTTGATAATTGATTTGTTCTCCAGTTTGTTCAGTACACAAGTGCACATGGGTTATCATATTTGTGTATTTATCAACGAAAAATATTATTGCATTAATACATACACTATGTTTTAACATAGATATAGTATGTATTAAAAACATTCTTCCATGATGATTACTTTCAACTTTTGTAAATTAAAACTATTACATGGAAACTAAAAAATGGATTATCTTCAAGGTCATGGAAGAGTACTGAAATGTCATCCTCCATGTCTTAGTACCCTTCTTTCTATCCGTCAAGGCCTCAATATGTTGTTCTCCACTTTCTTTTTGGGTAAGTTGTGTTTCTCCACGTTTATGTTTATCATTATGATTGTTGATGGTAAGGCCTAGCTCTCTTTGCATTTAGTTTCTTACATCAATTGGTGTGCTTGCTTTAGTGCTTTAATTTATTTCATCGCTTTCAATTTGTATTTACAAGTTCAAAAATCAGTTATTTCTCTTTTATATTATGGAACTAGCATTCAAAAACTTTCCTCTTGTTTAGAAAAAGTTAGTATTCTAATGCGTGAAATAACTGGTGATCGAGGAGGTTTTATACCCATACTTTGAAAGTTCTAGCTTTGATGTTGCTTATTATTTATGATTATAAAAGTCGCTTTAATTTCCATCTGACTGGATAGGTAGGATAATTTTTTATATAATAGCATTTAGTAGTATTTACACTTTCGGCATTAAGTACTTCCTAAAATTGTACTATTGTTAGGTATTGAGTTTTATTTGTGAATTGAAGTATAATAACTCTTTAGAATACTGTATTAATATCATAATATATTTTATGTTCTATGAGTTTATCTACTAAAATTAAGGACAAATAAAACAAGAAATCAAGGATAATATGTATGATTATTGTAGAGTTTATTTGGTAATTGTTACATGGTATAACTTTATTTTTTTCCTTGATTATAAGTCTTGAAATAACGTACTGTAAATGCACTTATTAAAAAGTACAATTTATGCAAAAGTAGTGGTAGGAACAAACCAAAATTTTGAGAAAGAAAAGCACATCACCTAGGTTGAGTGCCATTTCAAACATAAGATGCTCTTTGTCACGATCCAAAATCCACTAAGGGTTGTGATGGCGCCGGACACTGCTATCAAGCAAGCCAACACAAATTACTTGATGAAGTTCTCGTTTTAACACATCGACCTAGAATAAGGGCTCTAGTCCACGATTCCTGGATTCCAACCTTTCAAAGGCAAAGGAAGTCTTAAGCTGTAAAATTAGGCCTGGCCTTCCCAATCCTTTTTTATTGTTTTTTGATCGGACTTTCTAAATCTATATGGTATGGTATGGATTTCAAGCTTCCTAGCTTGAGTTTGTGTGAAGCATGAGAACACCCCGTTCATTCTGGGGTGACGGAGGAATCGTACCATTCGAGCCATTTTTTCTTGACTCGAAATGGGAGCAGGTTTGAAAAAGGATCTTAGAGTATCTATGGTTGGGCCAGGAGGGTTTGACCAACAGAAAGCATGGGATAAAAAAAGAAGCACAACCTTATTTGCTTGTTTTTCTTCTCTTATGATATTTATTGAAAATTTGAGCATAACACCTTGCACCCTATCAAGGAGGAACATAAGTCTAAGTATTGCTTCCTAGATGAGGAAATAGCTATCACGGAAGATGAGGGCAAGGAAATTTGACTTTGATGGCACGACTAATCAAAATGGTTATACGACTTCCAATATGGGCTGGCAACAGTGTCTTTTACACATCGGGTTGGTACGACCTCTTAGTGTAGGCTTTATTTTTCTCTCGTTAAAGACTTTTGAAGTTTTTAATTTTGCCTGACTCTTCAGCAGTTCGATAAGAACCTCGATTTTAAGTTGTTATGCGGCGATAGATGAGCACCTCGAGGGTTTTCACTCGATAGGTGAATGATTTCGAAGCCTGTAGTTTGGAGCTAATATGATCGAAGCACTTTCACTTAAGTCGAGGGTAGCCTGATTAACCGGTTCTTTTTTAAGTTTTTTTGAAGTAATTGCGCGTTAGTTGGGCTGGTACAACCTTGTGACCGTGGTCATTATATTCGGCCGAAGACTTTTAGTACCCGAGCGAAGTAGTTTTGTTGTCTATATTGAGGGTATGCCTTTTTAGGGGTCTTACAAGTTCAATATACAACCTTAACTTTAAGGTCGGGATAATGCCTTTTTGTAAGGTCTTATAATTTTTACATGCCTTGCTTGAGGTCTTACAGTTTTGGTTACTTGGTACAAGCATAGTTCATGCCATGCTGGAGGTCTTACAGATTTTGGAATTGCCTTATAATGGTCTTACAAGCTCGAGGTATCCCACATAGGGTCTTATAGCCTCGGGTCGTTGATAAGTTAAAGGGGTGACAGTCGACGACAGTCCCCGAGACGTTGAAAGTTTTCTTGGCTATGCAGCCATTTTATGTACACTTGGTATATCCTTATTGAGGGCTTATGAGTTTAAAGCTTTTGACCCAGAGGTCATACGGCTTCGAGTCTTTGACGCCAGTCCCCGAGTGTTCGGGACATTTTTGGCTCTACGCCGTTTTTGTAAAAAAATGGCAAACTTGTTTGAAACGTAAAATGCTTTGACGACGGGGAAAGTATTCCTCGATTACTTGGTACAAGTATACATGTTTTTACTAGCAAGGGCTCGGTTATTCTATACGGGCACGGTTCGTTCGACCGTTTGGACCGGTATATTGCTTTCCTATCGAGACCTTTTTCGGCATATCTTGACTTCTCCAAGGAGATGGCCTCCCGGGGGATGCCCACCAGTATTCGAGGTTGACTGAAAAGAAACCTTGAATAATTGTTGAGTTTTCCTTAGGTAGCATATAGGTGTTGCCTTGTTAAAAAGCTTGCCGGAAAACCCTTCTTGGGATAAAACCCGGTCGAAGGAAAAGAGTGAAATGCATGCTTTTGAAACCTAAGGACTTCAAGTTGAAAAATGCCTTGGCTGTTTCGATCGGATACCTACACATAGGTCAGTGTAAAATATAAATGAAAAGCGGGACGATTATACCTTGTTGTTGACGGTGCTTCTAGCCTTAATATGCTTCAATCATTCTTTCTGAGGATGCAGTATGGTCCTTTACTTGTTTAGTCGGGTGCAGTCGAGAGTTTATCTCGCTATTGCTATTTTATTGTTTGCTTATCCTTTGGCTCCTTCGATGATAGAGGTATTGGCGTCGGTGCCGCACCGCGCATCGTGAACATTTCTCCCGCTGCACACTGTTCCCCATACATAATTTTTATTCCGTCCTTTGTTGAAACTTCATCATTTGATGAAGTGTTGATGGTATTGCTCTCATGCAGTGTATCCATGGCATTCCGAGCAAGGCGTTGTACCTCATGTCTCCTTCGATGACATGGAATTTGGTATTTTGGACTGTGCTGGCCACGTTGACCAGGAGGGTAATTTCACCTTTATTATTTCGCTCGACGTGTTGAATCCATTAAGGACTCGAGAGGCGGGTACAATTTGGTCAAGCAGTGCGAGTTGCTTACCACCCTCGACCCGATAATGTTGGCCGAGCTACCTGGATCCACAAGTAGACGTTTATTTTGAAATGTGTTCATAAGAAAAGAGATTACATGTGCGTCGTTATGAGGCTGAGATAAGGTCTCGATTTCCTCATCGCTGAATGTGAAATCGTCCTCGGGTATGTAACCCCGATTTCGCTTCTCCCTGGTGATGGATATTTTTGTCCTTCTGATAGTGGGTTCTTGTGGGACGTCGACTCCCCCAAAAATCATGTGGATAACATGTTATGGTTCTTCTGTTTCACTCTTCTTAGCTGCCTCTCTTTCCCGAAAGTGATTTTTGGCTCGTCCGCTAAGGAATTCTCGGGGGTGACCTTTGTTGAGTTGTCGGGCTACTTCTTCTCGGAGTTGTGGGCAATCCTCGATTCTATGACCGTGTGTGTCATAAAATTCACACACTAAGTTATGGTTCCTTTGAAAAGGATCTGATTGTACAGGCCTTCGCTACCGATATCTCTGATTTTACCGATGGTGAATACGATGTTAGAAATTTTGATGTTGAAGTTATATTCCGACAAGCGGGCTGGCTCCATCGGCCTTTTGTGCCTATCATATCCAGCTCTGCTAACGAGTCCCCGAGTATTCTGGCCTCGATCCATCCTTTGGTCATTGTGGGTATGTTGTGTCTTGGGGCATTTCTTCTATCTTTAGTGTATGGTTGGTACCTTTCTTTGTTTGGCTTTGGCTCCTTTGCCGGAAGCCTGCTAGGATATACCAAGCCCGAGGGGACTCTTAGTTGGTCTTCTTCGACCCTGATCTTTGATTGGTATTGGTTGTGGATGTTGACCAAGTCACGACGGGATATTCGACTAAGTTCTGCTTCAGCTGCTTCGAACCTATCGAGTTTCACTCGTTCAAACCTTGAGTGAAGGCCTGCACTGCCCAGTCGTCGAATATTGGGGGTAGTTCCATTCGTTCCATTTAAAAGCGAGATACAAACTCTCGTAACATCTCGTTCTCCCTTTGCTTGATTTTGAAGACGTTGGATTTACTTGTAGCTACCTTGATGGCGCCGGCATGTGCCTTTATGAAGGAATCTACTAGCTTGGTAAATGATTCTATTGAGTTTGGGGCTAGGTTGTGATACCACATCATCTCCCCTTTTGAAACCATCTCTTCAAACTTCTATAGTTGGACGAATTCGATCTCGTCGTCCTTTAGGTCGTTACCCTTCACTGTACGAGTGTAAGTAGTGATGTGCTCGTTGGGTCCGAGGTTTCATTGTACTTTGGAAGGTCGGGCATTCTGAACTTCTTCAGAATGGGTTATGGAGTCGCTTCCTGTAGGATAAGCATTTATATGAACTTCTTCGTATCTACACCCTTCAGGATCAGGGGTGTGTCCGAAATTTGATCGGCCCTAGAATTGTAGGTATCTGCCTTCTTGTCGTTGGCCTCTATCTTCTTCTCGCCCGAATCGATCCTCTTTGTGAGGTCCTCGAGCATCTTTATAATGGTGGGGTCGGCTGCCGACCCGTTGTTACTTGATCTTTTCGGTACCTGCATGACTTGGGGAGCCATTCCCGGTGCTACCGTGCCGGGAGTTTTCTGGTGGCTTTGCAGCTGAGCAATCGCTAGCTGTTGTGCCTGTAACATCTCAAAGATGACGTGAAGGCTTACCCCTTGTTCTTCCTAAGCCCGGTTTTATTGGGCTTCTTGTTGTTTTTTGGATGTATACTCATGTTGGTATAGGATCTTATGTCGACGTGTTAGGCGTTGCGCGAGACCATATCCACGGGAATTGGTTCTGGTGCATCCTCAGGGTTTCGCGGTGGTACACCAATACCTGGAACAGCTACACCATTCTCTCCATGGTCTTCAGGACCATTGTTCTCCTATTCATTCACTGAGTTTGCCATTTTGACCTGAAATCAAAGATGCTTTGGACAAGAAAAAGTGTGAAAAATAACTCGTATTATGTAGTAAACCGGCAAGAAAATAATCACTAATATTTTTAGCCCCACGGTGAGCTATATTTACCTATATTTACCGGCAAGAACAAAACATCCCCTATATTTACCTAAAGGTCCAATATACCCCTCTTCGCTGGCATCCATTTAACGTGGAAAAAATTTATGCATGTGAAAAATTGTTAGAAACTAAATATTATGGAGTATTTAAATCTCACAAAGAAAGAAATTCTTAAAATACTATCAACACTCTTAGAAAATTCAAAAACTATAAGAGAAAAGTGAAAGAGATAAAGAAAGAAGTAAAGACCCAAGCTAGAGAAAAGTTGCTAATTAGATATGTATGTTCTTCCTTCCCCCTTCAACACAAATATGACATGCTATTTACAGGAATCAAATCTCATAAGGCGTGTTGCCTCATGCTTCTTTTGCCATTATGCCTCGTGGTTCTTTTGCAATGATGCCTTGTGCTTCTCTTTTTATTCCTTTATTTTTCTTTTTATTTTTTGTAAAATACTATTAAAAAATACAGAGAATTGATTTATATATATATATATATATATATATATATATAATTTAAAATATTTTATTTTTAGGTATATAATATATGAATATTTTATAGTTATCAAGTCTACTGCCCAAATTGCGATTGCACCGAAATATAACTCTTTTAAAACAAATTACATTCACATCACAACTGGAAATAGTGGCATAAGGAGAAATTATAATCCAAATAGGCTTCGTCTACTTTGCGATCATTTTAAAATACCCGGTCACATTAAGGATAAATATTACAATAACAGAGCATATAGACTATCCTCCAAAAAGATGGGTAGATTTGGCCAAGCGTCACCAGATACTTATGATAGAAGTCGAGAATAATCGAATCTATCGCCGGGCAAGAAGGATTTAAAGAGTCGACGGGACCCAGAGTGAATGAGTACGTATATACATGAAGAAATCCAGCCTTATGGTCTTTTATGATTTCATTAGATCTAGGAATCTCGACTAGCAATGTCTTCTCCTATCTACAGTCTTCCTTCTCTTTACCAATATTAGTCACGACACTGATATACCGAGACACGTGCTCATATCGGCGCGGCTTGGACGAGGGGTTCTCGATAAAAAAATCGAGCATATTATCGAACTCAGTGGGGGTGCATTATTCAACAGTTAGGGCCACTTTGGGTTTGTCCTTAGATGGTCGATATGAAGAATCATAACCCTCTTTTCAAGGCACTATTATAGAGGTTCTGGCCATGTTAATAGAGAGGTTTTCTAAGAAAAGAAGTGAGGAACCAAGAGCGGAAAAGAGAAGAATGTAAAAGAGGGTGAATGTAGCTCTAAAATATTAAAGATATTATAAAAGTTTAAACCTTTGAACGATTGGGGTATTTATAGAAGCCATATGGGCAGCGGGAAGACTGCACCAAGAGTAGTTCGTGGGTTTCTCGATAGTCGTATTGATAGCAAATCTTGCATGGCTTTTGAGTCATGGCATTTAATGCTCTGATAGACTGATGTCATGATGGTGAATACCATATAGGTGGGAATTCAAGACCCTTTCTTATCATTTTCATTCTAAGAAACGTGGGGACTATCTGTATAGGGTAAAAATTGAAAGGTCCGAATTTGTGATCACTAAGGCACCTCGTGAAGACCGTCCCAGAAGGCTCGAGGTTGGGTTCGGGGCTTGACCCCCAAGGGTTCCTAATGTTTGACCTCGAGATAGTGCAAATCGAAAATTATCATGAGAAAGCAGGAAGTTCCCAAGGCGTATGATCTAAAGCTGACAAAACCTGCAAAAGAAACACTAGTTTGTGCCATACTAGTAAATAGTTATGCCAGCTATATTACTTTATAATAATTACTCATGTACTATGTTGAAATTTTCCTCCATATATAAAGGGGATCCTATTCATTTTCTAAGGACATACATAATACGATATACAACATTACTCACAACATTCAATATAAGAACATTCTCTACTCTCTAACTTAAACATATTATCTTGTTTTCACTACTTACATTTATTGCTTACATTTATTGTGTTCTATCTATTGTTCTTTATTTATTGCTTATTATTGGTCATAAAGAGCCTTCATTAGAGCACTTAAAGCTGTTAGTCCTTCATCGACTGCCCATAACTTGGCATCGAGTTCGACCTCGAGGCCCTGTATAACAAGGCTCAAGGCCCCGATTCTCAGCCGCTCGGTTTGCTTAAGCATATTATTTCCAAGTTCTTATTTTATTTTCTAGCTTCATACTTAATATCTATCTCATAACAACTAGCACAAAAATAGATCACGTATTTTTAGAATAATAAAATCAAATCTAATTATTATCGTTTTCAAGGTAAACAGTTTGGCACCCACCGAGGGGCTAAAAATATTAGTGATTGTTTTCTTGCCGGTTTACTACATAATGCGAGTTATTTTTCACACTTTTTCTTGTACAAAGCATCTTTGATTTCAGGTCAAAATGTCAAACTCAGTGAATGCGTAGGAGAACAACGGTCCTGAAGACCATGGAGAGAATGGTGTAGGTGTTCCAGGTATTGGTGTACCACCGCGAAACCCTGAGGATGCACCAGAACCAATTGTCGTGGACGTGGTCTCACGCAACGCCTAACACGTCGACATAAGATCCTATACCAACATGAGTATACATCCAGAAAACCAACAAGAAGCCCAATAAACCCGGGCTTAGGAAGAACAAGGGGTTAGCCTTCACGTCATCTTCGAGATATTACAGGCACAACAGCTAGAGATTGCTCAGCTGCAAAGCCACTAGAAAACTCCCAGCACTGTAGCACCGGGAATGGCTCCCCAAGTCGTGCAGGTACCGAAAAGATCAAGTAACAACGGGTTGTAAGCTGACCCCGCCATTATAAAGATGCTCGAGGACCTCACAAAGAGGATCAAGTCGGGCGAGAAGAATATAGAGGCCAACGACAAGAAGGCAGAGACCTACAATTCTAGGGTCGATCAAATTTCGGACACACCCCTGATCTTGAAGGGTTTAGATTCGAAGAAGTTCATACAAAAGCTGATCCTACAGGAAGCGACTCCAAAACCCATTCCAAAGAAGTTCAAAATGCCCGACCTTCCAAAGTACAACGGAACCTCGGATCCCAACGAGCACGTCACCACTTACACTTGTGCAGTGAAGGGTAACGACCTAAAGGACGACGAGATCAAATCCGTCCAACTAAAGAAGTTTGAAGAGATGCTTTCAAAAGGGTCGATGATATGGTATCACAACCTAGCCCCAAACTCAATAGAATCGTTTACCATGCTAGCAGATTCCTTTATAAAGGCACATGCCGGGGCCATCAAGGTAGCTACAAGGAAATCCAACGTCTTCAAAATCAGGAAAAGGGAGAACGAGATGTTACGAGAGTTTGTATCTCGCTTTTAAATGAAACGAATGGAACTACCACCAATATTCGATGACTGGGCAGTGCAGGCCTTCACTCAAGGTTTGAACGAGCGAAGCTCGGTAGCTTCGAAGCAGCTGAAGCAGAACTTAGTCGAATATCCCGTCGTGACTTGGTTGAACATACACAATAATTACCAATAAAAGATCAGGGTCAAAGATGACCAACTAAGAGTCCCCTCAGGCTTGGTATATCCTAGCAGGCTTCCGGCAAAGGAGCCAAAGCCAAACAAAGAAAGGTACCAACCATACACTGAAGATAGAAAAAACACCCCGAGACACAACATACCCCACAATGACCGAAGGATGGATGGAGGCCAGAATACTCGGGGACTCGTTAGCAGAGCTGGATTTGATAGGCACATAAGGCCGACGGAGGCACCCTGCTTGTCGGAATACAACTTCAACGTCGAAATTTCTAACATCGTATTCACCATCGGTAAAATCAGAGACACCGGTGGCCAAGGCCTGTACAATTAGATCCTTTGCAAAGGAACCATAACTTAGTGTGTGAATTTCACGACACACACGGTCATAGGATTGAGGATTGCCAACAACTCCGAGAAGAAGTAGCCCGACTACTCAACAAAGGTCACCCCCGAAATTTTAGCGGCCGACCCAAAAATCACTTTCGGGAAAGAGAGGCAGCCAAGAAGAGTGAAACAGAAGAACCACAACATGTTATCCACATAATTTTTGGGGGAGTCGACGTCCCACAAGAACCCACTATCAAAAGGACAAAAATATCCATCACTAAGGAGAAGCGAACTCGGGGTTGCATACCCGAGGACTCTTTCACATTCAGCGATGAGGAAATCGAGACCTTGTCTCAGCCTCATAACGATGCACTGGTAATCTCTTTTCTTATGAACATATTTCAAATTAAACGTCTACTTGTGGATCCAGGTAGCTCGGCCAACATTATCGGGTCTAGGGTGGTAAAGCAGCTTGGACTGCTTGACCAAATTGTACCTGCCTCTCGAGTCCATAATGGATTCAACACGTCGAGCGAAATAATGAAGGTGAAATTACTCTCCTAGTCAATGTGGCCAGCACAGTCCAAAATACCAAATTCCATGTCATCGAAGGAGACATGAGGTACAACGCCTTGCTCGGAATGCCATGGATACACTGCATGAGAGCAGTACCATTAACCCTTAATCAAATGATGAAGTTTCCAACAAAGGACGGAATAAAAATTGTGTATGGGGAAACAGTATGCAGCGAGAGAAATGTTCACGATGCGTGGCGCGACACTGACGCCAATACCTCTAGCATCGAAGGAGCCAAAGGATAAATGAACAATAAAATAGCAATAGCGAGATAAACTCTCAACTGCACCCGACTAAACAAGTAAAGGACCATATTGCATCCTCAGAAAGAATGATTGAAGCATATTAAGCCTAGAAGCGCCGTCAACAACAAGGTATAATCGTCCCGCTTTTCGTTTATATTTTACACTGACGTATGTGCAGGTATCCGATCGAAACAGTCAAAGCACTTTCCAACTTGAAGTCCTTAGTTTCAAAAGCATGCGTTGCACTCTTTTCCTTCGACCGGGTTTTATCCCAAGAAGGGTTTTCCCGACAAGTTTTTTAACAAGGCAACACATATATGCTACCTATGGAAAACTCAACAAGTATTCAAGGCTTCTTTTCAATCAACCTCGAATACTGGTGGGCATCCCCTGGGAGGCCATCTCCTTGGAGAAGTCAAGATATGCCAAAAAGGGTCTCAATATGAAAGCGATATACCGGGCCAAACGGTCGAACGAACCGTGTCCGTATAGAATAACCGAGCCCTTGATAGCAAAAACATGTATACTTGTACCAAGTAATCAAGGAATACTTTCCTCTCCATCAAAGCATTTCACGTTTCAAAGAAGTTTGCCATTTTTTTATAAAAATGGCCTAGAGTCAAAAATGTCCCGAACACTCGGGGACTGGCGTCAAAGACTCGAAGCCGTATGAGCTCTGGGTCAAAAGCTTTGAACTCATAAGCCATCAATAAGGATATAACAAGTGTACATAAAATGGCTGCATAGCCAAGAAAACTTTCAATGTCTCGGGGACTGTCGTCGACTGCCGCCCCTTTAACTTATCAACAACCCGAGGCCATAAGACCCTATGTGGGATACCTCGAGCTCGTAAGACCATTATAAGGCAATTCCAAAATTTGTAAGACCTCCAGCAAGGCATGAACTATGCTTGTACCAAGTAACCAAAACTGTAAAACCTCAAGCAAGGCATGTAAAAATTATAAGACCTTACCTTAAAGTTAAGGTTGTATATTGAACTTGTAAGACCCCTAAAAAGGCATACCCTCAATATAGACAACAAAACTACTTCACTCGGGTACTAAAAGTCTTCGGCCGAATACAATGACCATGGTCACAAGGTTGTACTAGCCCAACTAACGCGCAATTACTTCGAAAAAACTTCAAAAAGAACCGGTTAATCAGGCTACCCTCGACGTAAGTGAAAGTGCTTCGATCATATCAGCTCCAAACTACAGGCTTCGAAATCATTCAGCTATCGAGTGAAACCCCTCGAGGTGCTCATCTATAGCCGCATAACGGCTCAAAATCGAGGTTCTTATCGAACTGTTGAAGAGTCAGGCAAAATTAAAAACTTCAAAAGTCTTTAAAGAGAGAAAAATAAAGCCTACACTAAGAGGACGTACCAACCCGATGTGTAAAAGGCACTGTTGCCAACCCATATTGGAAGTCGTATACCCATTTTGATTAGTCGTGCCATCAAAGTCAAATTTCCTTGCCCTCATCTGACGTGACAGCTATTTCCTCATCTGGGAAGCAATCCTTAAACTTATGTTCCTCCTTGATAGGGTGCAAGGTGTTCTGCTCAAATTTTCAATAAATATCATAAGAGAAGAAAAACAAGCAAATAAGGTTGTGCATATTTTTTATCCCATGCTTTCTGTTGGTCAAACCCTCCTGGCCCAACCATAAATACTCTAAGATCCTTTTTCAAACCTGCTCCCATTTCGAGTCAAGAAAAAAATGGCTCGAATGGTATGATCCCTCCGTCACCTCAGAATGAAAGGGGTTTCTCATGCTTCACACAAACTCAAGCTAGGAAGCTTGAAATCCATACCATACCATATGGATTTATAAAGTCCGATCAAAAAACAATAAAAAAGGACTGGGAAGGCCAGGCCTAATTTTACAGGTTGAGACTTCCTTTGCCTTTGAAAGGTTGGAATCCTGGAATTGTGGACTAGAGCCCTTATTCTAGGTCGATGTTCCACCTTCTGCTTACCTACCCACCGTAAACTCTTACTAACGGACTTAGAATTTGAATGAGATCAAAAAGGCCATCATTGGGGCAAACGATGCAATAGCTTCGGTTAGAGAAAAGCCCAAAATGGCATAACCAAATAATTATTTTGCCAATGATGGATTTCGCGCCATGAAATGAATTGAGGAACTACGGACGTTTCCACTGCCGATAGCATCTCCACCTGAAGCAATTGTAGCAGCTCCTACACCCATTGATTTTGTACCTTCTAACATCTCGAGTTTAGAATTCTCCTTACGTTTTTTCCATCAAGATTTTCTCTTCGATAACACTCGCCTCATCGATTCTTCCCCTCGTTCTTTTTATCTTGGACATTGAGATGTTCATGCAAAGCATAGGCTAGACAAGCGGTACACTAAACACCGACCCGATGTGTAAGAGCCATTGTCACCAACCCATATTAGAGGTCATACTAACCCAAAGGGTAAGAGTCGTTGTCGCTAGCCCACACTAAGAGGTCGTACCGACCCAACACGTAAGAGCATAAGGGCCAACTTATAATTCAAAAACTTAAGGGTCAATAAGCTTGAGTCAAAATCCGACTCGAAGACTGAGCCCGCAATAGTTAACTGAATACACCTAAGGGCAAAGGCATAACAAACACTATCGCCAGCCTAAAATTAAAGGTCGTACCGACCACGCGCATAAAAGCATACGGACCAGCCCAACAAGCCTCAGGATCGAATTTTAAACCTAGGGGTTTCTACTCCAAAACCAAATCGTCTGGCCAATCACCGGCGAACGTAAAAATCCAAAATGAGGAAAGATATGCGCAAGAAAATACAAACTCATGAGAGGAGAGAAATCGAAAGGTTTCTTTATATATGCATGTATGAGACAACGCAAGGCTACATTTACAAAGTTCTCTAAGAATACTGTACAAAAAATCAAAAAGAAAAAATCCTAGTCTATTTTCCCTTCGGGGATTGCGGCTGCATCAACTTCTTTCTCATTATCTTCGGCATCTGACAAAAGGAACTTGGCGTCGTATTCATCCGCCTTGGCCTGTGCTATCTTTTCTGAGAAGTCGAAGCCCCTAGCATGAATCTCTTCAAGGGTATACTTGCGAGATATGTGCCGAGCATACGCTTTGCTCCTGCTCTCCCGGTCGAGAGCCCTTCTCAGCTCAGCTCAAGCACTGATAGCATCTTTCAAATAGACGGACACTTTCTTATCAGCCTTAGTTTGGATTGCTTCTGCTTCAGCTTCAGCCCGGGCATCCACAACTTCGGCCTTCACCTTTAGAAGCACAGACTCGAGCCTTGAGATTATGTCCGTTTGAACCGAGCAGTTCTCACAAGCGTTTTGGAGCTGCACCTCAAGGGTAGAAACCTTGGCCAGAGCATTCTTCTTGGCCGCAAAATGGACATCTATCTGAGCTCTTAGCTCGTTACACTCATGACTGGCCTAGCCAACCTCGCCCAAAGGCGTCTTTACCTTCCACTAAGGTATCAGAATATTAATCTTTGAGGATAGGAGAAGGAGCATGCATCCCCTCAGAGCAGAAGTTACCTGTTTCTCAAGGTGGCTTTCATAATTCGGGATTCGGTTCGCCTCGTACCGAAGGTGCCTCAATTCTTTTCCCTTTCATCACAAAGAAGCCTAAGGGACTTCCCCCCATCCAAAACATTCCTTAATCGGGCATCACAGCAGAGCAACTCGGACTTGAGCTTGTCAAAAGCCTACAAAAAGGAAGCTCAATGAGAAAAACAAAAATATAAAATCAGGAGATCGACGAAGTTGATCAAAGCTCACCACAGAACCAAGCCACTGGGCCTCCTCAAAGGTTGAGACTGCACCTACTGGCCTGGCCTCACCGGCCCCAGTTGAACCGATCTCGTCGGGAGCACGATCGCTTGAGAACCTACTTGACTTAGGCGGCCCAGATCCCGAGCATCCCTCGAAGTTCCTTCTATGAGGGCGAAAACAGCAGCTGAACACCTGTATCCCTTGAAGTACCTTCGGCGGGAAATGAAGACGACGGTAAGAGAGGAACCATTTTTCCAAAGCTAGAAGCCTCAGACGCCACAGATCGATAGATATATCTTCTTTGGGACTTTGAGAAGGTCTTTCCTCGCTAAGAGCATCCTCGTTCTTCAAAGACTCCTTCCACTTGTTATCAGTCCTCGGCCCCAAAGCCGACGATTCTCCCTCTTTCCCAAGGGGCTCGACCAGATCACAGAAAAATCTCCAATATTTATGGAAACAGAGTTAGCACACACGAAAGAAAGTACCTCTCAAAGAAAGCGAGCCACATACCATGTACCGTGGTGTTTTTCCACCCATCTACCCCTGTCCAGATCTCGCCACTTACGCTCATCATAAGCCGAGCAAGCTGCCAGTTTCCAAGACCAATCTGCCAGGTCGGGAACCTCGTGTGGCATCCACGGGATGGCTGCAAAATTAAAGAAAGAGAGAGCATCTTTACACGGTCTGCCTTCACCATGTCCAAGAATAATAAGAATGTAAGTGCACCACTTACGTGTGAAGTTCCATTTCTCAAGAAATGGAAGGAACTCTGTGGGGATAATATCGACAGTCCGCACTCGAACGAAACATCTCATCCACGCTCGGTCCCCATCCTCTTCATTGCTGGAAATAAAGGGCCGAGTGGATCGATGATGCAGAGTAATCAAGCCTCGATTATGTAAGGGCCAGTACAATCTAAGAAGATGACTAAGGGTAAACTCGAGCTCGACTTTGTATACAAAATATCTTATCATAAGCACTATCCTCCAAAACGACGGGTGAACTTGTGAAAGGGTAACCCGACATCTCCCACAAAATTCGAGCACGACTCTATCAAGGGGTCCCAACATAAAGGGTTACGTATATACGTTCAAAAACCACTCGACATGAGCCATGATGCTCTCTTTCGAGGAGGGTATCTGTAGTACTACTTCTTCTCCCCATCCGTAGTCTTTTCTAATTGCCTCGAGATGCTCCTCCCCTATCGAGGAAATAAACCTTGATGCTTTCCCCCGATAGCCCTGAATATTAGAAGGTCTCTCTAGCGCAAAATCCATCCTCATAACGAAGCATCTCAAGGTTAGCTCACCAGAAACCGGCGATGTACCACCGACTGAATGCAAAGCAGAGGCGTAATTCTCCTCCCCGTGGTGAACAAGTTTGGGCGCAACGGTTATGGCTATGGTAAAATAAGAAAAGGGAAGGCAAAGGCTTGGGCGAAAGCTTTTGAGAAGGCAGAGTCCTCAAATGAGAAATAAGTAAGTTTATATATAGAACATCGCCTATCCTGAAGGACAATTAATTCTGACCATATTAGTGTCATTTTTGGGAAATGCACCGGTGGGAACACCATGACCGCTTCACAACTGTGGCACATAAATGATACTGCCACGCGGCACTAAGCAGCCATTAAGACCCCGAGATGGTGCCCGATCTCGGGGGCCCGACTATTCCAAGTATGGGCTCCGAAGAGCCAGCATGCAAACTCAACAGGCTAACTGTACATAAGCATTGAAAAATAAATTCGAGGTCCCAAAGCAGAAAAATATTCTTACATTACCAAAAATATATTTACAAAGGGCGTCTTTACAATACCTTTCCTCCGAGGAATTCAAATACAAAAGAGAAAGGAAAAGACATAGGTATATTCTTCACTATCGCTACTCTCTAGGTCATCTACAGAACCCTCATCCGAAGTGGCTAAGAATTCTGATTCTTCCTCCAAGTCTTGGACTTCCTCGATCTCAGCTGAGAGATCGGCGCATTTAGCACTTGCCTCCTCAAAAGATTGCCTCCTTGCCTTGGCACTAGCATGAGTAATGGCCCGAGTTAGCTTCTGCATAGCCTTCTTTGATATCTCTCGAGCTCGTTCATTTGCAGTGGCGGCATCTTTCTTATACGAGGACGTGTCCGCTTTGGCCGTAGACTTGGTTTCTAGTAGCGCAACAACCTCCTTCTTAGCACTTGAAAGAAGGTCCCGAGTCGACGACAGTTCCATCCGTAGAAGGTCCCTCTCCAAGGACACGACCTCATGTTGCCCCCTCAGCTCGAGGACCTCCGCATCCTTGGCAACGGCCTCCTCCCGAAGTTTTCCCACAAGGGCATCATTTTGCTCGATCTGCGAAGGTAAAGCAAGTTGGTAAGCATCGAATTATAACAATAAAGGGCGAGTTAGTAAATACAGTTTACCTGCTCAATGAGAGCAGCTTTTTCTTGGCATGCTCCCTCCAACCTTGCCAGGAGCCTGTTCAACTCCTCTGCCTTTCGGGTAGAAGAGGCTCCGACTCTTTCAGCACCGAGGTAAGCACCTCGAGATCCTTCCCGCAGTAGGAAACCTCATCTTGGAGCCTATGGAAGGCACGATTTTACATCTCCTTAGCCTGCAACAACGCAGAAAAGTTATCAAATCGAGCACAAGTTAAGGCATGAATGGTATAAAGATATCACTTGTTGGTGAAGCCTCTCCACCCCCTCGAGAGAAATGAGAGCATCAAGTTCAATATCCTCATCGACGTTGGTGATGAGGTATTCAAGTACATCTTTCCCTTCGTGGGAGGACCCCGCATTGGCGATATTTGGGCTCTGTGCGTCCATGAATTCCCCCGGTGAGTACGAATGGCCAAAAGAAAGGCCACGTGGGGCATTAAGTTCTCTAAGAGTCTCATCTTGCCCGCGAGAAGCTTCAGGCTGAGGCCCTCCAAAATCATCAGCAGCAAGCCCCCTGATATGGACTATACCATGTCTGGCTTAGAGTTCGGGGACTGTATTCGCACCCCCCTCGGGGGTCTCCTTAGCACGGGCTCTATTCATATCGACCGTTCCTGATTCAACGGACCTCGGCCCAGTAACCTGCGGAGCATTCGTGCCCGATCTCATGCTTTATACCAAAAGGTATTCATCTTTGTCATCATCTTCATCCTCGGAGCCAGCTAAAGTAGAGATCTTGACATCGGCCCGAGGCCTGCGGGGTTTAGGTTTTTTTGACTTGGGAGACTCAGCAAACGCCTTCTTCTTCCACTTCTTGCCCTTTCCAGGCTTTGAGGTCCCTTCCTTGCCATCGGGAGGCGGCCTCATTAACACTCCATCGCCAAGTCCTGCACAAGCATAATGCGCAAAGCTTACTACCATGGAAGATATGCGAACAAGATATGGAAATATAGTAAAGGTAGCAATAAAAGACTTATCGTGATTCTTGGACGGCCATCGCGTTTTGGACAAGTTGCACCAGGAACGCTTGAGATAAGGAAATGAAGAGTTCAACCGCCTAATCCACCCCGATAGGTCCTGGACTACGTCAGGATACCAAACGGTGGCTCAATAATAAAAAAGGAGATCAGTTTTTGAGAAAAATGTAAGAAGACATCAAAACATGCTCAAAGGAAATACACTTACGTTTCACGTTCAACTTCTCAGGAAATGGCATCCTTTCGGCCGAGATAATATCCGAGGTCCTCACTCAGACAAACTGGCTTATCCACCCCTAATCCTTGTCCTCATCGATGCTCGAGAAGAACGGCTTCACAGAATGAGGGTGAATCTTGATCAAACCTTAAAAGAGATGAGGGCTATATAGTCTAATCAAATGGTCAAGGGTAAAGGTCATACCCTTGACATTGTTGGAAAAATAATGGAGAATATAGACTATCCTCTAAAAAGATGGGTAGATTTGGCCAAGCATCACCTGATACTTATGTTAAAAGTCGAGCATAACCAGATCTATCGCTAGGCAAGAAGGATCTGAAGAGTCGACGGGACTCAGAGTGAATGGGTATGTATATACATTAAGAAAGCCAGCCTTATGGTCTATTATGCTTTCATTAGATCTGGGAATCTCAACTAGCACTGTCTTCTCCCATCGACAGTCTTCCTTTACTTTACCAATATTAGTCATGATACTGATATATCAGGACACGTGCTTATATCGGCCCGGCTTGGACGAGGTATTCTCGATAGAAAAATCGAGAACAGTATCGAACTCAGTGGGGGTGCACTGTTCAATAGTTGGGGCCACTTTGGGTTTGTCCTTAGATGATCGAGATGAAGAAGCAACAACCTCTTTTTGAGGCACTGTTCTAGAGGTTCTGGCCATGTTAATAGAGAGAGTTTTTGAGAAAAGAAGTGAGGAACCAAGAGCGGAAAAGAGAAGAATTTAAAAGAAGGTGAACGTAGCTCTAAATATTTGAAGATATTATAAAAGTGTAAAACTTTGAACGGTTGGGGTATTTATAGAAGCCATATGGGTAGTGGAAAGGCCGCACCAATAGCGGTTTGTGGGTTTCTCAATAGTCGTATTGATAGCGACCCTTGTGTGGCTTTTGAGTCATGGTATTTAATGCTCTGATAGACTGACATCATGATTTGGGGTTTGACCCCCTCGTAAAGACCATCCCAGAAGGCTCGAGGTTGGATTCGGGGTTTTATCCCCGAGGGTTCCTAACGTTCGACCTCGAGATAGTGCAAATCGATGATTATCATGAGAAAGCGGGAAGTTCCCAAGGTGCATGATCTAAAGCTGACAAAACCTCCAAGGAAAACACTAGTCTGTGACAAACTAGTAAATAGCTATGCCTGTTATATTTTTTTGTAATAATTACTCATGTACTATGTTGGTATTTACCTCCATATATAAAGAGGATCTTTGTCATTTTGTAAGGACATACATAATACGATATACAACATTCCCACAACATTCAATACAAGAGCATTCTCTGCTCTCTAACTTAAACATATTATCTTGGTTTCACTACTTACATTTATTGCTTACAATGTTCTATCTATTTTTCTTTATTTATTGCTTATTATTGGTCATAAAGAGCCTTTATCAGAGCTCTCAATGTTATTAGTCCTTCATCAACTGCCCATACCAGGCTCGAGGCCCCGATTCTCAGCCGCTCGATTCGCTTAAGCATATTATTTCCAAGTTCTTATCTTATTTTATAGCTTTATACTTAACATCTATCGCCTAACAACTAGCACGAAAACATATCACGTATTTTTAGAACCAAAAAATCAAATCTAATTATTATTACCGTTTTCAAGGTAAACCTTTCTATTTAAAGCGAGGGAACCTTTTCTTACTTCATTCTTTTTTACCAAACCAGCCTCTTAATACCTCCCAAACTCTCTCTAAGTGTCCAATGGTTCAAGAGTATATCCAAAGCTAAACTATCCAAATCCAACATCAAAATTCTTGTGAGACTAGAGGAAAGTGCTTATATTGTGGTATTGTCATGTTGAGGGTTGTTCTTAGTTGAAGAAAGCACTTGTTGAAGGTTGTTCTTGTTGTAAAAGGTAAGTTTACCCCTCTTCTACTTGTGCTTGAGTATATCTAAGTTTTAGCTAAGTTGTAAGGATGAATAAGTTGCAAGATAACATTTGAAAGTTGTTTGTGATGTAGTTGACTTGTGTTGGACTGTTTACTGTTGTTGTGTGGCGTTTTGAGGGGATGCTCTTGTTTTTCTTCATGTGCTGGACATATAGTTGTTGATTGCTATTGTGTCGATATTTTTCTTCACTTGAGGAATATAAAATAAACGGGAAAGATGTTGTACAAACGACATTAAATGCGAGTTATTATACCCGTGTATTTGCTAGCTGCATACGTTCCTTATATGAGATTGACCTGATGTCATGAGTAATATATGTTCTGTAGTGATCTCTTGTTTCCGTTCGAAAGTGCATATGAACCACGACTGCTTCATATATCAAAACGACCACAGTTAAAGGTTGCTCTACTCATGCCTTTAGTAGCCCCTACATTCCTTAATTGGTAGCACCTTGGTAGGTCCAATTTCAAATATTTGTTAGTAGCTTCTTATCCTATTTAGAAGGTGTCTATGAGCTACAATAACTTCATTACGAGGACTCTATATCATGACACCACAAGTTGGCACTATGTTAATTGTTGGTTGTAGACGATTGTAGAAATGATGAGGTTGCCTTTTGTTGATAGTTATTGCTTGTACACCGGACAGGTCCAGTGACCTAGTAGTACAGGAGTGTTAGCCTGGAAGATACGGGCATGATAGCCTGGTATATAATGAATACGCTAGTCCGAAAGTAGCGGCTTAAGAGCATCTCCAATGCTACTTTATTTCTTGCACCAAATCCAAATTTGGTGCAAGAAATAGTGCATTCTTGCTCCAATGCCACTCTATTTCTTGCTCTATTATAGAGCATGAATAGTGTTGCACCAAATTTGGTGCAACGCTATTCATTACATTCACTTTTTTTTTTATTTTTGGACTTTTAATTTATCATATATTGTGTATATAATTAACTTTTATATTAAGATCTTTATAATTTTAATTTATATCCTATTTTTTTATATATTAATTTTTGTATATATTATATTTATATAAAATTATAAGTTAATTTTATTATTATTATAATTGTATAAAAAAAAATATAACCACTATTTAAAAATAAAAATTGCAAATTTAAGATATCTAATATTGCTAAAATTAAAAAGTAAAAAGTAAAATCTAAAAAAGAAAATTAACAATACATAAAATAAAAATACATTATAATTAAAGTACATAAAAGGAGGATAAATTAAAATTGAAATTACATTAAAACATAAAATATAAGTTTAGTGAATTATATATAATGAATATGGAAAAAAGAAAAAAGATAGTATTAGTTTGAAGAAAATAAAAAATGAAAAGTAAATAGAAGATAATAATATAATATAGAAGAGAGAAGATTTGGTGTAAAAAATGGTGTAATGGTTGGAGTAAATTTGGTATTGCACCATTTTAGAATGAAATTTGATGCAAAAAATAGAGTTAGCTTTGGAGATGGCCTAATAGTTGGATATGAGATGACAGTACGGTGCACGAGCCGAAAAAGTACAAACTTACCAGTTTGGTAGCTAGCACATATGTACGAGACGATACGAGTAGTTAGCATTTTAGTTTTATGTGTTTGTGTGACTGACGTATGATAGACTAGACATGGTATGAGTTGTGAGATGGTTACAAAATGTTCAAGAAGACAAAGCTACACATAATGCTACAGGTCCTATTTGGTAAGATGATGGTATATGACCTTCTAGACTTATTGTATGATATGAGCTCTAATCTCCAAGTTCATTTACCCCTGTTTTATCCGGTTATCTTCCTTCAGCATTATTTTATTTGATTACAGTACTTATTTATGATTATTCAATTGCCTCAAATACTCAGTACATTATATCATACTGATATTCCTTTGGCTAGGGACGCTACATTTTATGCTGCAAGTTCAGGTAGGCAGTTTGACGGACCCTAAAATAAATAATTTCAGTTCCAACTGTTGATCTGTAGACTGCATATCATTCGGAGTGCAGCCGATCCTAGACGTCCTTATGTTTTGATTTTATATATAGACTTATAGGTAGATCGGGGGCATGTCCCTGCTTGTTATGTTTGTCAGATGTTCATAGAAGCTTTTGTAGACGTATGTGTATTTATGGTCAGTTATCAAATGCTAGATAAATGTCTGTGTCAGCTGAGACATTCCAGGCCCGTGTGTATGTTTGTTTATATATATATATATATATATATATATATATATAAAAACAAACATACACACGCACGCGTGTGTTTGGAATTTTCTGATTGCAGGTGTTGCAAATGTGGTAAGTTTACTAGTTTTATAGAATGGGTCGCTCACATACGTAAGGCATAAGTGCATGTCCACCTCACCTAGGTTGGGGAGTGACATGGTGAAAGAATATGATTGCCTACAGTATACTTTTTTGTCCTCTCCTCTTGATCTTTCAGATGAAAGAGCTATGTTGCCAGACCCAACTCATTATAGGAAACGAATTGGGAAATTGAACTTTCTTACTATAACAAGACTTGACATAGCATACAGTATCCAACATCTAAGTCAGCATATGTAAAATTCTAGGTAATCTCCCTTGAAAGTTGCAATCCATTTGTTAAGATACTTAAATGATGATCCCAATTTAGATATTTTTTTCTACCGGGCATATTACGGGATTAATGTTTTTTGTGATTCAGATTGGGCAGCTTGCCTTGAGTCCAGAAAATTAGTTAGTGATTATATAGTGATGTTGGGTAACTGTCGTATCAGTTGGAAGTCCAAAAAACAATCAACTATAGCTTTGTCATTAGTAGAACCCAGTACATGTTAGCCAGAATGGTTGTTGGTGAACGAGTTTGGCCGGCAAGATTGCTTGAAGAACTAATAGTATTATTATTCCTACCAATCCCATTATTTTGTGACAGTAAGGTAGCCCTACATATAACCGAGAATTCAATTTTTCATGAGCGCACAAAGAATAGAGAGGTCGGCTATCACTTTGTAAAGGACAAGCAATAAGAAGGGTTGGTTTCTTTACACCATGTTTCCACATATAAGTAGTTAGCAGACATTTTCATTAAGTTCCTCACATGGATCAAGCACTCTACTTTTCTTGGCTTCCTTACTTCCAACTTGAGGGGGTATTGAGATTTATACATATTGTATTTCATTGTAATTATTCAGATAGAAGTGTTAGTGATAGTTAACTATACAATTGTAGTTAGTTGTATGTGTTAGTCTATTAGTAGGAGTTAGCGACATTGGTGTTTAACCAAAAATGGTATTTCAGTCAAAGCTTTATTTTTAGAAGAACTCGGGTTACTGATAATAAAAAATGAACAAAAGAAATTGATAACAATAAGTTAGAGAGCAAAAAAGCAAAGTAAATCAATGTATTAGTCAACTATACAATTGTAGTTAGCTGTATGTGTTAGTCTATTAGTAGGAGTTAGCGGCACTGGTGTTTAACCAAAAACGGTATTTCAGTCAAAGCTTTATTTTTAGAAGAACTCGGGTTACTGATAATAAAAAATGAACAAAAGAAATTGATAACAATAAGTTAGAGAGCAAAAAGCAAAGTAAATCAATGTATTCAGTTGATATTTTGTGTTCCTACAAATGATCAATCTTCTCCCTTTTATAGCTATTTCTAAGTTATACGTTTTGCCTTTGTCATAATAAGGTCATTATGGGTGATTAAAGGCATTAAATATTACGTTACATAATCATTGTAATTTAATACAGATTCTCTAACGCTTTCATTATTTAATACTTATTAAATACTTTATCTGGTCTCTCATGTGCTGTCAGGTTCATTCTTCTCAGCTTTTAGTCTTAAATAGGTACGAGCGCCGAGTCTTTTTAAATATCATCTCTTGCCTCTTCTTGTGCTTCTGCTCGTATCTGTTACAACTCGTGCCTCCTTTCTTACCATATTCTTTGACTAGCCTTCGTTTCATGACACATCATCTTTCAATCATTTCAATATGTAAACTCAATTTTTTCCAATACAGATAGTCCCCCACTTGCCATTTATTCAACAATTGAATATTTAGGAAGTGGATTTTATTAAAGCGGAAATATTTGCTGCCATTAATGCTATAATAGATTTGACGCTTCAATTGTCACTTTCATTTAATATTCAATACATGTGGCACCTTTTGATTGGCTATGCAGTTTTACAGTGCTTTTTTATGGCTTTACTAAACACAAAGCGACAGTTCTTATTATGACCTTTCCATCATTTCACCTTTTCCTTTGACGGTTGCTTCTTAGTATAAATATATTTCTTATTTTTGTCTTTCTCACATAAAGTTCAAAACTTTCAGAATATTCAATTCTTGTTCTTCACCTTCCTCGTACTGCCATGGCTTCACCAAACCCTAACCCCAGGAGAGTCCCCATAGTTGATAACTTTCCTCCTATCTCTAATAGGAGTAGAAGAGGAGGTAGTAGACTACGTAATTTAGGTCTTCATCCATTCGTGGTTATTCTCTTCCTTCATCCAGTTCTAGCCCTTCTTCTAGAACCAGAGGTTCTCTTTCACATTGATCTTCCTCTAGAGGTAAGGAATCCTCTGAACCTATTTGTGAACCTCTAGTAGAGAAGATAGTTCCTGCGGAATTATCCTTCTATAATGATAGAGAGTCTCTTAGAAATCAAGTATCTTCTTTAGATCGTGTTGATATTCGCCCAACTCAGATCACTGAAGGTCTGGTTTCTTTAGTTCATAAAGACTGCCATTGGAGTCATGACTTCCCCATCGTAATTCCTAATGTGAACCAAAGAATAACCTCTTATTTGATGGGATTTTCCTTTGTTTATACATATCCTTTCACCTTAGGATTCAAACCTATTATTGACCCTGTCATCTTAGAATTCTGTCATTTTTTTGACATATGTTTAGGTCAGATCGGCCCTATAGTATGGAGGGTTGTTGCATGTTTGAGGTATTTGGCAAATATAGCTGGTGTGCCTTTTACTTTCTCCCATCTAATTCATCTTTACTCCCCCAGATGCTTTCGCAATGGTGTTTTCACTCTAGTAGCAAGGAGCAAAAGAGTTCTGGATCGTCCAGAGGGTGACAGAGACCGTGGCTGGTATGCCCGGTTTGCTGCTGCCCCCGCCATTGGTTTGGTGGGTGATGGAAATGTTCCCTTCCTCGAGAAGTGAAATTTTGCACGTAACTTTCTCATACCTTTTTCCCCTCAATTTTGATAATTATTTATTCTAATTTTCCTTTTCTTTTCCAGCAACCATGCGAGTTATGGACGATGTTCCCAATTTCCATGTTTGGATAGGGAAGTTGTTGAATACTGCTCCAATGGAAGGTAGATCTTGGAATACTCTTTCCCAACAATTTGGTTGGAAAGTGAAAACTCACGATAAGAGTTTTTTTTAATTTCACATAGTGCTTTTTTCTAAACTTATTTTAATCCTTCTTTTTATCAGGATTTGTAGTTCGAGGGATTACTGCCGAGGCGGTCGTGGCTTCTCGTATTTCTTTGGAAAGGGCCCAAGAAATAATTTTGGGCTCTTTATCGATATGAAAAGCCATTGATGACCAAGACTTTGTAGAACATGAAGACGAGGGTTCCTTGGTAACAAGGCCACGGGCTCATAGGCGTATTATCTCTGATGATGAAGCATCCACTGCCGTTCTATTCCTCTTACCAAGTCTGTTGAAGCCCCGGTAGTGATCCTTGATGATATTGACGATGTTCCCGCTGCTGCTCGTGATTCTGTTGAGCAGCTTTTTAACCGCGGGTTTAGTAGTGAAGATTTTGGTTCGTTTTTTGATGAAGCACCCTTGGCTTCTTTTTCTACTTTCGTTCCCGTGACTCCTTCTTTGCCGATCATTGTTGTTTCCATTCCTCTCCATACTATTTTTACTGCTTCTACTGTTCCTCTTTCAACGATTCCCCCTCCACCTGTTCTTCATACTGAGGTTGGTTCCTCAAATGGAGGTGCTGCTATGAGGCAAGTCACCATTGAAGTTCCTGCTGAGAGTAATCTTTTAAGGAAATCAGGTTAAGCATACGTGTGGCTAAAGCCTTTGATTGGTCCAGTTGAAAGAGCTAAGCTTGAGAGCCACATTTCTTTGACCTTGATGAATGACATAGTGCATGTTTCTTTAAAGGTACCCCTTTTTCAAGCTTTACTTTATCCTTCTCCTATTTTGAGGGTTCTCATCTTCCCTTTTCTTTTTTGTTTAGCTCAATTTAATTGGCACATAGATGATGAAAAGAGTTACCCTTTTAGAGCAATTAATGCATGACTATTAAATGGAGGTGGATAATTGGAAGGAACAGTGTGATGGTGTTCAACTTGATGTGAATACCTTAGAAGAAAATAAAAGTACCTTGGAGCTGCAGGTAGGGCCTTGACTTCAGAGCTGGCAGTTGTAAAAGCTTCCTTAAGTCAAGCAAGTAAAGAGAAGTTGCATCTTGAAACCTCTTTTTCTGAGCAACTTTCCAAGGCTAGTAAGGATATTAGAGAATTAAAGGCTCTCTTGGGTGAAAAAGAAGCATATGCTGGTGAACTCGTGCAAACACTGACTTAAACTCAAGAAAGCCTCTAGGAATCTTCTGGTAAGGTTCGCTTTTTAGAGAGTTCTCATGCTACTCTCCAAGCTTCTCATGAATCAGCCTTGGCAAAAAATGAAAAATTAAGAAATAAAATTGCTGATTGGGAAAGAGATTATAAGATCCTTGAAGATAGACCTGCCATTGAAGTGAGTTGGGCATTTTTAAATTCTCGCCATGATACTCTCGTTGAAGTTAGCCAGGAGAACTTTAACTTAGAATTTGAGTTAGCCAAGATCAAAGAGGCTCTCGAGATGACTCAGCAGAACCAAGATTTTTCTTCTCCCGTGGCTGAAGCTTCTGAACATGTTGAAGATGATAAGGGTATCCCCACTCCTTCAAGTCAAGTCGAGCTCGTTGTTGTTGATGTCCCTATTTCAGTTCCTTCAAGTTCTCAGTGAAAAGTTTGAATTCCTTTGCTGTTTTTTTTTTCGTGGTTGTAACCCTTGGTCTTTTTAAGGATTTTGTGGAAAACGTTAAGTCCCCAGACCTTTTATGGGGTACTTTGTCTAAACTTTTTTTTTTAATATTATGAAGTTTCCGTTGCTGTCTAAACTTCTATTTTATTTATTCTCGCCTTTATTTTTAAGGACTTACTGAATAACTTGCATTTTTATTTTATAAAATACTTTTTTTTCTCATGAATGTCTTAAATCAATCATGAATTATAAAAAAGGGCTCTTTTATATTCTACACTTAATGAAGAAGACGTCTCAACTTCATAATGATGTTAACAAACGATAAAAGAAATAGGAATACACATGTTTCTTGAAATAACTTTGACAAGTTTTTATTTGAACTTTGCCAAGTTTTAAGTAACACTTTACATGTATTTAAATAACATCTATAACTTTTTCGTAACTGTTTTTCTCACAACAGATTTTTTAAAGAAAGAATAAAATACAAGGTTTTTATGTAATAACCCGTTTTAGTACATGTTCTTTAAATACAAGGTTTTTATTTATAACCTGTTTTGGTATATTGCCTTTAACCTAACTATGGTAAGGTTTTTTCTTGACCTTGGCTCGTGACTATCTTTTATTGGATTTTGCTCTGCACTTGACTCTTTCAGTGAGTTGATTTTTTAAGCTTGAACTTTTGATTGCTTCTCAATCTTCTTTGTCTTCTTTATACATTTGTCTACGTATATTTCACATAGTCCCCCAAGTGTTTGAGCATTGAAGCATGAAATCTCGAGCACTTGATTGTACCTCTCATTCGGTCCTTTTCCTAAAAAGGAAAAACATACGGGACTCGGAGGTGCGATTATAGATGAAGACTGTTTAACCCGTCTGAATTTCTATCAGAATAGTTGTAACCCTAGATCGGGAATTTTCATTTATTCCACGTGCCTTGCAGGTCGTGATTCATCATTTAGTATGGGCTAGCTTTTTGCCTATCATCTTAAATTGTTAGTCAAACTTAAACAATTCAAAAATAGAATTTTAAAATGAAGATACCTGACTGTGGGTATTCTTTTAGAAATAGTATCTCTTCAGGTGAACGACATTTCAATGTGAAGGTAATATCTTGCCATGCATAGTCTCCAGCTCGTATGCTCATTTACCCGCAATACCATGAATCCTGTAAGGTCCTTCCCAAGTTGGACTTAATTTTTCCGTATTAGCCGTCTTTGTGGATTGAAAAGCTTTCTTGAGTACGAAGTCCCCAATCTTGAAGTATCTTAATCGTGCCTTTCGATTGTAATATCGTTCAATGACTTGTTTTTGTGCTGCCATTCTTATCAATACAGTTTCTCTTCTTCCTTCAAGCAAGTCAAGGTTTATGCGCATTTCGTCTTTATTAGTTTCTTGTGAAGCCCGCGTATACCTTGTTCTTGGTTCCCCTATCTCAACTGGAATTAAAGATTCAGCCCTATACACCAATAAAAATGTTGTCTCACCTGTGCTTATTTTTGTTGTTGTGCGATATGCCCATAAAACACCAGGTAACACTTCTGGCCAATTGCCTTTAGATTCTTCTAATAACTTTTCAAATTGTTGATAATGACTTTATTTGTTGATTCAGCTTGTCCATTACCTATCGGATGGTAAGGCGTGGATGTAATCCTTTTGATTTGCCAGCTTTGTAAAAATTCTGTGATTTTGAGCGCCTATAAATTGTGGGTCGTATCACACACGATTTCCTTTGGTACACCGAATCAACATATGATATTTTGCCAAATGAAATCTCTGACTTCTTTTTCTCGTACCTATTTAAATGCTCTTGCTTCTACCCATTTAGTAAAGTAATCAGTGAGTACAAGTAGAAATTTTACCTGTCCCTTTGCTTGTGGTAATGGTCCCACGATATCCATTCCCCACTTCATAAAAGGCCACAGTGCAATGACCGGATGTAATAGTTCTGCAGGTCTATGCATGGTGTTTCCATATCTTTGGCACTTATCACATTTAGCCACGAAATTCTCTGCTTCTTCTTCTATTTTAGGCCAATAATAGCATGTTCTAATCATGGTTCTTACCATTGATCTTCCTCCTGCATGATTTCTATAATGCCCCTCGTATATCTCTCTCATTACATATTTTGTTTGAGAAGGTCAGAGACATCTTGCTAAGGGGCCACCGAATATTTTTTTGATAAAGATTACCTTGCTTTAGACAATATCGTGCAGCCTTCTTCCGAAGCGCGTGGGCTTTTTTTTAATCTTCAGGGATGGTACCATACTGCAAAAAAGCGACAATCTCGTTTCTCCAATCCCAAGTTAAATTATTGAAATTTACCTCATTTTTGTCTGGATCGAGTTCTGAATGAAACAAATGAACTACAGAAGCATTTTCATTGCCCGTCACGTCTGCCGCAGATGCGAGATTAGCTAGGGCATCTGCTTCGACATTTTTATCTCTCGATATCTGTGTGACTTTCCAGGTTTGATATTGTCTAATCAAATCCCGTACCTTTTCCAAATATTGCTGCATTCGTGCCTCCCTGGCTATATAAGTCCCCAGAATTTGGTTAACCACGAGCTTTGAATCGCTTTTGATCACAATTTGATTAATGCCAAGTTCACGTGCCAGTTCCAAACTTGCAATCACAGCTTTATACTCTGCCTCATTGTTAGTTATAGAATGACATTTTATGGCCTGACGAATGGTTTCACCCGTAGGTGGCACCAAAACAATTCCTAAACCTGCTCCCTTCACATTAGATGAGCCATCAACAAACAAGGTCCAAATTCCTAGATTAGACCCGTTGAACGCCTGTAATTCCTTTTCCGCTTCTAATTGCATCCCTTGGCTAAAATTAGCTAAAATCAGCTAAAAATCTGCTAATACTTGAGATTTTATCGCGGTTCTGGGTTGGTATGTGATATCATATTCACTTAGTTCTATTGCCCATTTAGCTAACCTACCAGACAACTCATGCTTGTGTAATATGTTGCGTAATGGATAAGCAGTTACTACAATAATAGGATGACATTAAAAATAAGGTCTTAGCTTTCTATATGCCATGATTAGTGCAAGTGCAAGCTTTTCTAATTAAGGATACTGCGTCTCCGCATCTAATAATGATTTACTGAAGTAATAAATTGGAGACTGTTTACCTTGGTCTTTACGAATTAGAACAACACTTACCGCTACTTCTGAGACAGCAAGATAGATGAGCAATCTTTTTCCAACCTTTGGTTTTGCGAGTAACGGCGGATTTGACAGGTATGTCTTCAAATTTTTGAGCGCCCGTTGACACTCCTCAGTCCACTGATCTTGCTTTTTAAGAGTTTAAAAGAATTTAAAGCACTTTTCTGATGATTTGGAAATAAATCTCCCCAAAGCTGCAATTCTTCCTGTCAACCTTTGTACTTCTTTTTTATTTGTAAGTATATTAGGAATTTCTTCAATGGCTTTAATGTGCACTGGATTCACCTCAATATCACGGTTAGAAATAAGAAAACCTAAAAACTTACCTAATACAACAACGAATGCACATTTCTCAGGGTTTAATTTCATATCGAATTTTCGCAAGATCCAAAACATATCTGATAAGTGTGATATGTGATCCCCCGAATGTTGAGTTTTAATGAGCATATCATCTATATAGACCTCCATAGTTTTTCCCAAGTGTTATTGGAACATTTTGGTCATCAGTCTTCGATACGTTGCAACAGCATTTTTGAGACCAAAATGCATTACTTTATAAATCATTGTTGGGAATTCACGAAGACTTTCCTTGAGTTGCTTCGTGGCTTCTGAGCCTTTTTCATTCAAATTACTAGTGAAAGCTATAGCTGCCCAATTATTTGGTACACGTGATAACGTCATTCTTTCCGGTTGGAACCTATCCATGAACTCTCTGAGCAACTCAGAGTCCCCTTGTTTGATTTTGAAAATATCCTCCATTCTCTTTTCGACTTTTTGAGCTCCTGAATGTGCTTTGATAAATGAATCTGCAAGGTCAACAAAAGAATTTATGGAATTTTTGGGTAAAATAGAATACCATGTTAATGCTCCCTTAGTGAGTGTTTCGCCGAATTTTTTGACCAATACTAATTCAATTTCTTATTTAGTCAAATCGTTGCCTTTTACGCCAGTTGTGAATGCAGTAACGTGGTCTCATGAATCAGTTGTTCCATCGTATTTTGGAATATCAGGCATTTTGAACTTCTTTGGAATTGGTAGAGGAGCAACGCTTGGCTTCCAAGGTTGCTGTGAATATTTGGCCACATCTATTCCTTTGATTACAGGCAGTACTCCAGGTATTTGCTCTATGCGGTCACTTTGTTCCTTGAGCTATTTCTGTAATGTTAGAACTAAATTTTGTACATCGGAATTAACTAAGTTACCCGGTTCTCCCTCTCGTGACTCACTAGGGATTCCGTCACTGCCTGAATTAACAAGCCCAGAACAGGGTTTTCCAAAGTGTTGGTATTTGGAATTGGTGTTGATGGTGCAATAGGTAACTGACTAGCAAAAGCCTCAAGAGCTTTATTGACCTGTTGAGCGATCAGCTTCTGCAAAGCTTCATCATTTTCAAATTGAGCATTTGTGTTTGAGTGATATCCATCAGGAGTTCCTTCTCGAGACCGCCGAGGCGAACTTTGTGGAGAAGGGATCGGAGTGTGAACATCTTGTGGGTCCCCTTGGAGTTGATGGTTTCCTTGGTTTCCTTGGGTGTTATAGTTAATATTTGACATAATTGTTGAGGTAACGAAATAGGTAAGGTTAAGAAAAAATAGATTATCAAATTTCCAGTAACGGAACCAATTTATTTAACCAAAAAATGGTATTTCAGTCAAAGCTTTATTTTTAGAAGAACTCGGGTTACTGATAATCAAAATGAACAAAAGAAATTGATAGCAATAAGTTAGAGAGCAAAAAGCAAAGTAAATCAATGTATTCAGTTGATATTTCGTGTCCCAATAAATGATCAGTCTACGTGACGACCCAAACGGGTCATCACTTGTTTTATTATTCATTCTGAGCTTTCACAGCCTTGAAAACCTCATTTATAATTGCCTCAATTTGCATGCGCAGTCCTTACGCGTAGTTGGAAGCTTAGTTATTAAATTCTGTGAAAATTTGTTAAGTCTTGATATTAAAATGAGTAAATTTGACTCCGGTCAACATTTTTGGCAAACGGATCTGGACCCATAATTTGACAGTTTCGGAAGGTCCGTAGAAAAATATGGGACTTGGGCGTATGCCCGAAATCGAATTCCGAGGTCCCAGGCCCGAGAAATGAATTTTTGAGTGAAATTATTTTCTGAAAATGTTTAAGGAAAATGAAAATGAAATTTGATCAAAAAGGTAATGGTATCAGGCTCGTATTTTAGTTTCGACGCCCGGTACATGTCTTATATGTTGTTAAAGCGTTTCTTAAAAAGTTTGGTTGAAAACGGACGTCATTTGACGTGTTTCGGCCTTAAAATGGAAAATTTGTAAGTTTATGAAATTTGAAAGATTTCTTGGATTTTAAAGCTCAATTTAGTGTTTTGATGTTATTTTGGAGATTCGATCGCACGAGTAAGTTTGTAGGATGTTTTTGAGTTAGTGTACATGTTTGGTGTGGAGCCCCGAGGGTTCGGGTAGGTTTCGGATAGGCGTCGGAGTGTTTTGGACTTAGGAAATGCAGCAGAAATTGTTGTCTGCTGCTGCCAGTGATTTCTTCTATGCGATCGCATAGGAAGGACTGCGATCGCATGGAGCAAAGGTCAGGGTTTCCCAAATCCTTCTCTGAGATCGCATTTCACTCCCCGCGATCGCATAGCTTGCCGATTTTCTTCTACGCGATCGCATCATACTCCTCGCGATTGCATTGAGTAAAAAGCCCAAACTTCATATTTCCTCTACGCGGTCGGACTCCATAGTAAGCGATCGCAGTCCCAGAAATCCCACCCTATGCAATCGCAATACCCTTTCCGCGATTGAATTGAACACCAACCCAGACTCCATGCGATTGCAGTCCCTTCTATGCGATCGCAGTCCCTTCTATGCGATTGCATAGAGCAATTTTATGCCCAGCGATTTTAAGTTCTGAAAACAAAACAGAAACGGGATTTTCATCCCATTTCTCAAACTCTCTCTTCTCCACAGCTTCTATGAAATTTTTGGAGCGATTCTTCATCAAACTTTCTTGGGTAAGTCTTGCTCAACTCGTTTTCTTCATTTTCCATCAACATCAATTAAATTCTTAGGCCTAAACATATGAAAATAGGTAGAAAATTAGAGAAATGGGTAGGGTTAGGGTTTTCAAAGATTTCGTGAATTAAACCTCGTTTTGGGGTCGAACTTGAGAACAAATTATATATTCGGGCTCGTGAGTGAATGGGTGATCAGAATTTGGTTCGAACCTCGTGTTTTGGCCAAGCGGGCCCGGGGTCGATTCTTAGATTTTTGGGCAGAATGTTTTAGAAAATATATTTAACCATTTGGATTAGATTGTTGAGTATTATTGATGATATTAAATCAATTGTGTATAGATACGATTGAATTGGAGCCAAATTTGAAAGGAAAGGCGTTGCTTAAGGGTTGAGTTGGCCATAAACCTTCGAGGTAAGTATTTGATCTAACTTTTTCTTGAGGGAATAGGATTAGAGTACTATTTGCTAATTGCTAAATGTTGAGTATGGTGTATAGGCATGGTGACGAGTATCTATACACCGGTGTCTAGCATGACCGTGAGTCCCTATTTGTGCTTATTTGGGATTCTGTAGCGACTCATCCTTGTTTAATTGTTGGTTTCAATACAATGTGAATAGTATGAAGAGAAAATATGATTTGTAAACTCCTTGGAGAGTTGGCTCGAATTATGACATGGCTAAGAAGTAAGAAATGAACAAAAGAGAAAGAGGTGTATTTATTCCCTTGCCGGGAAGTGTAAGTTATTTGTGTTCTCCCTTGTAGGGATAGTGGTATTGATACTTGTTCCCTTGCCGGGAAACCTTTATACATGTTATGAATTGGGATCGTGTGGCACGCCGACCACTTATATATGTTATGAATTGGGATCGTGCGGCAAGCCGACCACTTATATAATATGAATTGGTATCGTGTGGCACGCCAACCACTTATATGTTATGAATTGGGATCATGTGTCATGTCGATCACTTATATAATATGAATTGGGATCGTGTGGCACACCGACCACTTATGCATGTTATGAATTGGGATCGTGTGGCACGCCGACCACGTATTCTGTGTTAGAAGAGATCAGTTGTGGTTTTCCTTATTTATTCCTACCGTTCTATTTTATCTGTTACCCCCAGAAGCATGTTCCCTTCCCAGTCTTAATCATTACTTTCCGCTATTATTTTTTTAGTTCTTGTACATATATATCTGCACAGGTTGATTAGTAGTCATGTCTAGCCTCGTCACTACTTCGCCGGGGTTAGGCCAGGCACTTACCAGTACATGGGGTCGGTTGTGCTGATGCTACACTCTGTGCATCTTTTTGCACAGATCATAGTACTGGAGCAGGAGATTTTGGACCGTAGTAGGCGCGTTGGGAGCTTACTTCAGTCTGGAGATTTCCGAGGTAGCTTTGCTGGCGTCCGCATGGACCGGAGTCTCCCTTATCTCTGTTTTTCATTTGATTTCCTTTGCTATCGGATTATACAGTACTGTATTTTTATTCAGACCTTGTATTTAGCATTCTTTAGAAGTTCGTGAGTTAGTGACACCAGATCTGGGTAGAGGTGTATTTGAACTTCCGCACATGGTTTCAGTTATTTACGTTTTGAGACTTTCGCTTTTATATTAATTGCCTCGTTCTTGTTTATATTGTTAATGTTGTTGAGAGAAGTATTAAATTAATTGGCTTGCCTAGATCCTATTAGTAGGCATCATCACGACTCCTGAGGGTGGGAAATCCGGGTCGTGAAAAGTTGGTATCAGAGCACTAGGTTACATAGGTATCGCTACTCACCGACAAACTTGGTAGAGTCTGAGGGATCGGTATGGAGACGTCTGTATTTATACCGCAGAGGCTACGGAGTTAGGAAAAATTTCTCTTTTGTTCTTTCTTGTCGTGCGAATCTGTTACTTAATTACTGATTGTCTTTCCTCTTTGTTCTTTCACAGATGGCAAGAACACGTCCTTCCTCCTCTACCACGCAGTAGCCCGAGCCCCCAGCAGCAGTTCCTACGAGTGGCAGAGGCCGAGGTTGTGCCAGAGGCCGAGGTCCTGCCAGAGGCCGAGGCAGGGGCAGAGCTCAGCCCCGGGCAGCAATCCCAGATGTGGAGCCTTATATTCATTATGATGAGGAGCTTCCAGCCCCAGTGACTCCGGTGGGCCTAGCTCAGGTCCCAGGGGGTTCATGGTCGCCCCATATCTTTAGGACGCTTTGGTTAGACCGGCAGGCTTTGTGGATAGCGTCACTAGAGCGGGTTTGCTTCCAGTAGTACCAGCCACTTCTCAGGTTGGAGGAGGAGTTCAGACTCCTGCTATACGTACTCCGGAGCAGGTAGCTCCCCAGGCTCATATTCCAATGGTCCAGCCAGCTGTGGCAGTTCAGCCAGGTATTGTGACCCAGGCCGGCGATGGAGTGGCTATGTCTTCAGATGCTTTGTGGAGGCTTGATAGGTTCTCCAAGCTCTTCACCACCACCTTCAGCGGTACTTCTTCAGAGGATCCACAGGATTTCTTATTTAGCTGCCATGGGATCCTTCGGACTATGGGTATTGTGGAGACCAATGGGGTCGACTTCGCCACTTTTCGACTAGCAGGATCCGCCAAGACTTGGTAGAGGGACTATTATTTATCCATACCAACAGGGTCGCCATCATTGACTTGGGACCAGTTTGCAGAGTTATTTTTAGAAAAGTTTCTCCCAGTTACTCAACGAGAGGCTCTTCACAGGCAGTTCGAGCGCCTCCAGTAGGGCTCTATGACAGTCACGCTATATGAGATTCGGTTCATTGATCCGGCATGCCATGGTACTGTTATACTTCCCACCGAGAGAGAGAGAGAGAGTGCGGAGTTTTATTGATGGGTTAATTCAGCCGATTCGTCTCCAGATGGCTATGGGAGATGGTAGTGAGATTTCTTTTCAAGAGGCGGCCAATGCGGCCCGTAGAGTTGAGATGGCTCTAGCACGGGGAGGTGGTCATGGGTCAGATAAGAGGCCCCGTCATGCAGGAAGGTTCAGTGGTACCTCGTCTGGAGTTGGGGATTCTTATGGTAGAGGCCATCCTCCGAGGGCCTTTCAGTCAGCCCTACAGGTCTCACATGGTACTTTAGGTGGTCGTGGCTCTCAGTCGTAGTCTTCTGACCAGCAGCTTTTTAGTTCACCATCAGCACCTATCAGCGCACCACCACTTCGTTATTCTCAATAGTCGAGGGCTTGTTACACGTGTGGCGACACGAGACATATTGATAGGTATTGCCCTCGAGCTTCTGACAACTCTCAGCAACAGGGTCCTCGTCCTATGATTCAGGCATCAGGTGATCCCCAGGCCGCCCAGCCAGCTAGAGGCGGGGGCAGAGGCCATAGAGGTGGAGGTAGGGATCATAGAGGTGGAGCTCGGACCGCCAGATGTAGAGGCCAGCCAGCAGCCAATCGTCCCAAAGATATAGTTCAGGGAGGTAGGGCCCAGCCTCAGTGTTATGCTCTCCCAGCCAGGCTAGAGGCTGAGTCTTTGGATGCAGTTATTGTGAGCACGTTATTTCTTGCCCCAAGCAAATTATTCCTAAAAAATCCAAACAAAATGATTTTTAAATTTTGTTGATATTTGTGGCATTTTGTGTTAATTAGTTGCATAATAATTCATAAAAAATACATACAAAAATATGCATATGCATTAGGATTTTAGTTTCGCAATTTTGGTATTAATACATTTTGAGAACAAATTAAAGAAAATCAAAAATATCATTTTTTATGTTTTAATTGAAAATTACCATAAAAGTGGAAATTAATTAATTTTAAAAATTTAGCAAAATCGGAAAAAAAATAAATGCAAATATAAAATAAAAGAAAATACAAAAAGAAATAATAATACAAAAATAATAATAATAAAAAGGGAAATAAATACAAAAATACAAAAGACATAAAATACAAAATACAAAAGAAAGGAAAAAATACAAAATACAAAAACAATAATACTTGGGCTAAAATCAGAATAATTGACAGCCCAAAAACAAAATACCCTAGCCCAATTGACCCAGGCCCAAAAGACCATACCAGTCTGCCCAAGCGTAACACCAAAACGACCCCGTTTCGTCCCATCCAATTTGAACCATTCAGTGATTAAATCCAACGGCCATGGATCAGTCTCTCATTAAACCAAACGACGTCGTATAAGCGTCAATTAATCTTAACCGTCAGTTTAATTAATCCAAGGGCCAAGATTGAACCATCACTTAAGCTATACGTTATCGTTTCAGGGATCAATGAATCTGAGGCATTGGTTCATCTAATCCAACGGTCTCAGTTCATTAGATTATTTTTAATATACCTTGTATACATACACCCCTAATCATTTCATCTCTCCCTTTCAGAACATAAACCCTAGCCGCCACCCTTCTCTCTCAACCTCTCGCCGGAACCCTCGCCGGCGGGAGATGTAACCTTCTCCGATGAATTCACCTCTAACACACCAGATAGCCTATAACCTCCTCTCCCCACCCCCATAACTCCTTTCCCTCGAAACAAGCCTGAACCTTTTGAATATCAGATTTAGTGTCGCTAGAACCCTATTTCGGCGAACACGACTTATGCCAGTGACTTCACCCTTAACACCCTAGATAGCCCTCAGCCTCCCCATTACACCCCTTTAACCCGTTTACCTCGAATAAATCCCTAACTCTTCCAATATGTGATTAAACGTTGCCAGAACCCTACTCCGGCGAATGACCTTTCACCCAAACATCACCAAAATCCTACCAGAGATACCTTTTGACACTCTCAACCCAATCTTGAAACCTTTGAAATCCCAAACACCCCTTGAAAACCCAAAAGAGTCTGTCGGCATTTAAAATTTCAAGAAAAGGTCTCCTGGGCATTAGAAGATGATTCTTTT